>JAHPZR010050335.1:7500-16574 GCA_019787425.1 Platygyra sinensis | reverse complement strand
CACTTACAGTTCTGCATGACTGTGTTCTTAGGTGTACATATATATAGGAATGGCAGTTGCTAATGTAAACATCAGCCTGAAAGATACATCATTTGCATGCATGTCCTATATTCTAGTGCCGCTATTTTCTCTTCTCAAGCACAGCTTGACCTATAGATATGACAACGTTGTTTCAGACAAATATGTCCAGAATTGCCACTTGTGGTGTAAGCAAGCAATTACTGAAGTCATTGAAAATACTGAACACATACCTGACGATGCTTTAACTTTCCTTTCCACTGGCAACCTTTATCAAGACGAGAACAATGAAGTTCCAGCAAGAGGATCTCACGTTCAACAAATTTATCCGGGAAAACCTTGGCAAGCAGGAGAAAAACATAAGATCACAGAGAATTAAAAATTGCTCAGCGGTGGATCCAGGGGTATTTTATCTAAGTAAAGGGGAAGTGAAGATGGGCCCTTTCTTGCTTCAAATGGGAATTGGACGAGCCGCGGAAGTGGTAATTTTTTTCCCCTTTGTAAGACTATTTTTGCAGGATTCCAATCCTCATTAGTTGATAAACCGGCATACTTGTGGGAAGGGGATTCCAAGCCACTGCCATCGCACAAGTAATTGATCGGCAGCAACAAATTTATATTGCTCGTGAGACTAAAATATCTCACATAAATTGAAATCCTACATAATTGCAAAATTTTCTATCTAATCATTGATTTCTCTATCCAATGTATTCAGGTAGACTGCTATTAAAGAAAAAGAACACACTACTAGACAATAAAGAACATCTTATCAGTAAGCACAACAATGCCGACGAAAGTATTTTTTTACGACATCGGGAGAAAGGATTTCGCCGTTTGCGCTTTCATCATCTGACATGCATGTGTATAACACTCATTCCCAGTTAAAATGGGCCATTGGGGTTCAGGAAATTGGAAAAAATAAAGTTTCCCCAAATAAGTTCCGTATGTTCTTATCAGAAACCAACGGATCCCAGGGACAAAATACAAAAAAAATTAGCATATAGACTTAAATCATTTCATTTTTATCACCATTTTTGTAACAGTAGGTATCCATCTTTAAGAAAGCCATTTTTTGGCTTAATATCTCACCAAATTATTTCAATTTTGCATTTTATTGAACGAACCATCCCCTATTTTGAATCTACTACCAATACTAGTAAAAAGCACATACGAATACATCAAATAGATAATGTAAGACTTTATTCTAGTCTTATTCTGGGCTTTAACAGAAAATCAAAATTTCGATTTTTTAATTTAAAAATGCTATCTTTTATGCAATTCTTGTTATTTTCTATAAACGGACAGATTTCCTGATGAGTTTTGCTATTACGGAAACCTAAGGGTACTGCTAACATCATTTGGTCAGCCTTTGTTTTGTCAAGTGTACCAATAAAATTTAATTTATTCTTTTTCTTGGTAACGTTTTTGATAACGGAGGTTATGACATTGCCAAGACAAAAGACAATAAGTATTTCTTTGGTCAATGGCTAAAGCAGCTTTTCACTTGATTGTAAACAGAGAGGTTGAGGTAAAAACTTACTCATTATTCATTTTAAAATATATTTTTCTTGTAAAGGTCTCGGTAACGGTGGTTATTTCACACTTTACTGCTAACTGAAATAAGTTCACTTAACCTCTCCAACCACGTTACACCTACATTTGTTTCCATACTAGGGCGGTTTCACAGCAAAAAATAAACCTAATAATTATAGTATCGCCTCTTATGTGATACTATTCTGTTGAAGCTTATCTTCCCAGAATACATTATCTACTCATTTGAGGTATTCTTCTCCAGCCATGATGTGTGCAAACGACTTATCATTTCCACAGTTTCCGTGTTTACTCTGTATTGCCTTTTGGTTTTGTCATACGGTGTAGGGGCTGCAATGATGGCCAGGATTGATGTGAAGTTTATCCAAACTTTATCCGGTTTACTGGGTAGCTTGAAGGTGTCTTCACACTTCTCAGAAGCTTGCATATTGCATAAAGGTGATGTATGCATCTCTATCCTGAGGGTCGACCTTAAGTACTTTTCCAATGTACCACTTGCCATCGTAATCAGCGGCAACCCAGTCATCAGTGGATGGTTTTACCTCGTCGCTTTCTGAAATTAAATATAAGTAATTTAAGTTTGTAGATTTGAAAAAAAGCCGTCAGGTATTTTAAGTCGTAATTGGAATCTACATATGTGTCTACCTGGAGGTTGGTATTCCGTCAGGTGATGTCTTTGCCACTTGCAAGGCGAATCCACACTAACTGAGTCAAGGGTGAAGCAGCGCTCATAGTAGCAAGATGTTTCCCTTACAACGACCTGTTCTGGCTGATCTGGTAAGCTTGTCCAGCATGTATCTTCATCGTTCCCGGCACGGCCTTGAGCTCTCCAAAACCATCTATCTCTTGCTGGGCAGCCTTGCAGTCAGTCTTGACAACAAGCCGCTTTTCCTTCTGGCCCTGTGAAGACTCTCCCTGTCTGGGCCCCTCTGTAATATCTTCATCTTCAATAAGCTGGAAAGAGTTTACTTTTGCTTTGCTTCTAAATCTTCTCGCCTTTCTTTGTTTAGCCAACGCACTTTCTGGTAGAAGGATGCTGGGCGTATAAGCGGCACGCTTGCGTCCTCTTTCCTGTTTCAAGAATGCTTCACTATTAACCTGCTTTTTCCTTTCCCATTACTCCTTTTGGATCTGAGCCCTACTTTTCTTGATTTTCGCTTTTGTTACACCTTCAGCTCTAATTACCATTACTACTCAACGGTTTGACAATCTTTGGACTATAGTCATAAGCCATATGCTGGATGTTATGGATTAGCAAGGCATAGAAGTCACGAAACGTAATCTCCGTTACCTCGCGTTACCAGTAACCTCCGTTACCACATTCTCTAATTTCTGTTAATGTTAAACACACTGTCAACGAATGCAAACAGTAACCTAACACAAGATCAACACAAGGTCACACGTTTAATTTGAAGTCAATTTCGCAACACAATCGACCTTTGGCATGCCTGCTGTGGTTGTCCTGTTGTGAAATACAACTGCTCTAGTAGCATTCTTCAAAAATTTACAAATTCCTTGGCTTACCTTTTCTGTTTTGGAATAGAAAACTTAAGGTAAGTCATGTATCTTCCTTGATAGCTATTTTTAAGTAGTATTTTCTAACGGAAACGCAAATGAATGACCATGTGTGACAGGTAACGATTTCAGGTAACGGAAGTTACTTAAGTCTAAACTGTTATTTTCTTCATGAAAAATAAAGAAACAAAGCACAAAGTTGTACTCAGTGATAGCAAGCGATTGTTAACACCAACTTACAAAATCGGCTCGAGTAACTTGTTTCTTTAAAGCAGTATCATATTTGTTCTATCAAAGCATTTAAGCGGAATAATGAGTAACAAGAATGATAAAGTGCTTAATGTAAGTTAGCAGGTGGCTTTTCCTTGCAGATGGCTCCAAAAACGCGTGCTGAAATTCAAAAAGGGTACCGAGAGAGGAAATCGCAAAGTGAAGGTGTAACAAAAGCGAAAATCAAGAAAAGTAGGGCTCAGATCCAAAAGGAGTAATGGGAAAGGAAAAAGCAGGTTAATAGTGAAGCATTCTTGAAACAGGAAAGAGGACGCAAGCGTGCCGCTTATACGCCCAGCATCCTTCTACCAGAAAGTGCGTTGGCTAAACAAAGAAAGGCGAGAAGATTTAGAAGCAAAGCAAAAGCAAACTCTTTCCAGCATATTGAAGATGAAGATATTACAGAGGGGCCCAGACAGGGAGAGTCTTCACAGGGCCAGAAGGAAAAGCGGCTTGTTGTTAAGACTGACTGCAAGGCTGCCCAGCAAGAGATAGATGGTTTTGGAGAGCTCAAGGCCGTGTCGGGAACGATGAAGATACATGCTGGACAAGCTTACCAGATCAGCCAGAACAGGTCGTTGTAAGGGAAACATCTTGCTACTATGAGCGCTGCTTCACCCTTGACTCAGTTAGTGTGGATTCGCCTTGCAAGTGGCAAAGACATCACCTGACGGAATACCAACCTCCAGGTAGACACATATGTAGATTCCAATTACGACTTAAAATACCTGACGGCTTTTTTTCAAATCTACAAACTTAAATTACTTATATTTAATTTCAGAAAGCGACGAGGTAAAACCATCCACTGATGACTGGGTGGCCGCTGATTACGATGGCGAGTGGTACATTGGAAAAGTACTTAAGGTCGACCTTCAGGATAGAGATTGATACATCACCTTTATGCAATATGCAAGCTTCTGAGAAGTGTGAAGACACCTTCAAGCTGGCCAGTAAACCGGATAAAGTTTGGATAAACTTCACATCAATCCTGGCCATCATTGCAGCCCCTACTCCGTATGACAAAACCAAAAGGCAATACAGAGTAAACACGGAAACTGTGGAAATGATAAGTCGTTTGCACACATCATGGCTGGAGAAGAATACCTCAAATGAGTAGATAATGTATTCTGGGAAGATAAGCTTCAACAGAATAGTATCACATAAGAGGCGATACTATAATTATTAGGTTTATTTTTTGCTGTGAAACCGCCCTAGAATGGGAACAAATGTAGGTGTAACGTGGTTGGAGAGGTTAAGTGAACTTATTTTAGTTAGCAGTAAAGTGTGAAATAACCACCGTTACCGAGACCTTTACAAGAAAAATATATATTAAAACGGAATAATGAGTAAGTTTTTACCTCAACCTCTCTGTTTACAATCAAGTGAAAAGCTGCTTTAGCCATTGACCAAAGAAATACTTATTGTCTTTTGTCTTGGCAATGTCATAACCTCCGTTACCAAAAACGTTACCAAGAAAAAGAATAAATTAAATTTTTTTGGTACACTTGACAAAACAAAGGCTGACCAAATGATGTTAGCAGTACCCTTAGGTTTCCGTAAAAGCAAAACTCATCAGGAAATCTGTCCGTTTATAGAAAATAACAAGAATTGCATAAAAGATAGCATTTTTAAATTAAAAAAATCGAAATTTTGATTTTCTGTTAAAGCCCAGAATAAGACTAGAATAAAGTCTTACATTATCTATTTGATGTATTCGTATGTGCTTTTTACTAGTATTGGTAGTAGATTCAAAATAGGGGATGGTTCGTTCAATAAAATGCAAAATTGAAATAATTTGGTGAGATATTAAGCCAAAAAATGCCTTTCTTAAAGATGGATACCTACTGTTACAAAAATGGTGATAAAAATGAAATGATTTAAGTCTATATGCTAATTTTTTTGTATTTTGTCCCTGGGATCCGTTGGTTTCTGATAAGAACATACGGAACTTATTTGGGGAAACTTTATTTTTTCCAATTTCCTGAACCCCAATGGCCCATTTTAACTGGGAATGAGTGTTATACACATGCATGTCAGATGATGAAAGCGCAAACGGCGAAATCCTTTCTCCCGATGTCGTAAAAAAATACTTTCGTCGGCATTGTTGTGCTTACTGATAAGATGTTCTTTATTGTCTAGTAGTGTGTTCTTTTTCTTTAATAGCAGTCTACCTGAATACATTGGATAGAGAAATCAATGATTAGATAGAAAATTTTGCAATTATGTAGGATTTCAATTTATGTGAGATATTTTAGTCTCACGAGCAATATAAATTTGTTGCTGCGATCAATTACTTGTGCGATGGCAGTGGCTTGGAATCCCCTTCCCACAAGTATGCCGGTTTATCAACTAATGAGGATTGGAATCCTGCAAAAATAGTCTTACAAAGGGGAAAAAAATTACCACTTCCGCGGCTCGTCCAATTCCCATTTGAAGCAAGAAAGGGCCCATCTTCACTTCCCCTTTACTTAGATAAAATACCCCTGGATCCACCGCTGAGCAATTTTTAATTCTCTGTGATCTTATGTTTTTCTCCTGCTTGCCAAGGTTTTCCCGGATAAATTTGTTGAACGTGAGATCCTCTTGCTGGAACTTCATTGTTCTCGTCTTGATAAAGGTTGCCAGTGGAAAGGAAAGTTAAAGCATCGTCAGGTATGTGTTCAGTATTTTCAATGACTTCAGTAATTGCTTGCTTACACCACAAGTGGCAATTCTGGACATATTTGTCTGAAACAACGTTGTCATATCTATAGGTCAAGCTGTGCTTGAGAAGAGAAAATAGCGGCACTAGAATATAGGACATGCATGCAAATGATGTATCTTTCAGGCTGATGTTTACATTAGCAACTGCCATTCCTATATATATGTACACCTAAGAACACAGTCATGCAGAACTGTAAGTGCGTAGTTACGAGGTGATGTAGTCTCGTGTTATTTTAACTTTGCAGGACCATGAAGATGTCTGTGAATTTAAAGAAATCCATTGCGTTCATCCCAAATGTGGAGTTTTGGTGCAAAGGTCCGACCTGGCTAATCATCTTGAAAACAGTTGCAGCTACAGGGAAGAGTTGTGCAGTTACTGTGAAAAAAGGATCGTATTCGTCGATATGACGGTAAATTATTTAATGATTATTATATTTTAACGGTGTTCAAGGCATGCACGCACAGATTGCTAAAACGATGAGGGAAGTACTCGGTTATGGTTATAGTTGGGTATGGAAAGTTTGAAGTTTCATGCCGGACAGTTTTGAAACAGCAAACTGTAGTAAAATAAGTAAAGTCAGTTATTCACAAGTTGTCATTACAGTACTAGCAATGCAACGTGCAGGCACTACTGCAGGTTCACGACGTTTCCATTGAATTGAAAAACATCACTGACCTGTTCAGTGAAAGGTCTCAGTCTTATCCATCTTTGATTTTACATGCTTGTTACTCCGGTTACCGTTCATTTAACCAGTGTTTACACACAACAACCCAACACATGTTGTCTTGGAATATCTATTTTCAGGGTCATCACCAGACTGAATGCCCTCATTTTCCAGAGCGCTGTCCGGAATGTGGAAAACAAGATATTCCCCGGAGTCAGGTAAGCGATATAGCTGGATGCGTCGAAGGCGGTACCTGCTCCAGGTTACTAAGGGTAAATTTCCGTCTGTCGCTCAGGCTAGGTAAGCGATGACGACTCGTAAATAACTTAAAGAGACCCCACGGCTAAGATTTATTCGATTCCGCCTATTTTGTGTTTGTTAAACATTTTAGGAAGTATTGCACGTTATGTAAATTTGTGTCTTGCTAGGTCTACAGTCTCCGAATTGTATCCAATTTTTTCTTGTCGTTTAACCCAGTAGAGCCCCACATTAGTATTCGAACGAAATCGCTTGGCTGTTAGTAATTGCTGGCCAAAGCAACTCTGTACAATGCAGTCGTTGGGCGATTTGAATACTCACCGCAGTTTGCAATCTTAACTTAACAGATGTCTATTTCTTTCCTAGATCACAGCTCACTTGGATCCAGCTGTAGGTGATTGTGAAGAAATCAAAACATTGTGTCCATTTCAGACAGTGGGATGCAAAGAAACTAAGGTAAGACAAATCTGAGTCTTATTTTGGAGACCAGCTCTTTTTCTTGAGAGCCATGTATCCAGTACTTAAGGTTACCTCCCACCTTCAAGGCCACAAAATTTTTTTTTTCTGTTATTGAAAAAAAGAATTTAGGTCAGTCATTTTGGACATTTTAAGTTTACAAAAGAAACGTTTTGAAAATGTCAGAAAGCGGCCGAGTTATTTAGTAAAAACGTATTTTCAAATAAAGTTTATAACCCAGGAAGGTGTCATAATCGTTCAAATATTAATGAGAGAAACCGCCAGGTGACATTTTCGCAGCCAACGCTCACCTTGGAACTCGTATTTCACTTTATTTGGTATTGTTTATATTTTCCTTGGCTATGGTTTTGGCTCTGGTTAAGGACGTTCGCGCCCAAAAACTTCCCACGTACAGATTTTTTTAAAACTTTGACTGCAGGTAGAAAATGATAAGATTAGATTAAAAACGTAAAAAAATCGGGGGTCACCGAACACGTTTTGAAGATAAGGCGCATCACAGATCATAACATTTCTAGAATTTCCAGCCACTGAGGCGATTCTGGCCGGATTCATTACTATCGGCATATATTCAAGTTGAAGAATCATATCTAAGTTATGTGTGTTTAACACAGCATATATAGGCCTATTTGATAGATCTTTGCTACATATGCCATTAAATCAGCTAGAATTAGCCTTAAAAAATACAACTTCTAAGTTACGCACACCTGTATCCATGTACCAATTCGACCCTATTTGAATAGTATATGAGAAATAATTAAAACTTCCCACGTACAGATTTTTTTTGTTTTTTAGTATAATGGAAAGAATCAGAAAAGGAAGTGATCTGCCGAAAAAAAAGTGGGGGTCACCGAGCATCCAACAAAAATATTCGCACACAAAGTTAGCGCAAAGGTCATCAGCTCTATATTTTGTTGAGTTTTCGACTCGGTGCGCGCGCTTGAAAATGACGTGGCACGCGTGTGACCAATGAACAGCGTGCGCACTAGAGATGCGCAGTAGCAATGGGCGCGAACGTCCTTAAGTGTCTTTCTCTTCAATGCGAAAGCGAGGTAGAAAAAATATCTTAATAGCATGCTCTTCCAGAGAAATTTGGATTTTTAACATGTTTTTCCCGTGGAGTCCATTTACGCAACACGTCTTGCATATTTTTAGCTACTCCAACTTTAGAGCTAGGCGGATATGTAGACAACCAATCAAATTACCGAAAAAGCCCGACACCCTTTTGTTAATTGATGCCTTGCGAATCCTCGGTCATTTCACACCTTACCGGCTCCCGACACTTCCTAAAAGAAAAACTCACTTAACTTGTAATTTTATCGTAATCTACATTAAATTAAGCTTTCTTCTGATGTGTAGTTTGTTGGGGGGTTTTATTGAAACTGACGCGCGTACGAGTTTTCTGCCGAAAGACCGTACACCTGCAAAAGTGGGAAGTAACCTAAAAACGCTATAGGTCTCGTGGAAAGTGACCTGGTTTTGCGCATGCACTTGATGACTGGGTTATGATTTCCTAAGCAGAGCTCAAATTGCCTTTCCTCTAAGAATCCAAAAGATTACGGAAAGCTATAAACACGTGCAGAATGGGCCAATTCTTCTCTATATCATCCGTTTTGGTAG
>JAHPZR010050334.1:0-19242 GCA_019787425.1 Platygyra sinensis | reverse complement strand
TGTTGTTTGATAAGTATTCGATAATCTCAGACATGGTCAGTCTCTAGGGATTAGACAACGAACTAAACTCGATACTACGAGAGAACAGAGTAAAAGAATTCTCGCAGTGTTCAAGCGTAGCTAACTTGTTCACAACTGATCGTTTCCATGGTAAACTTGTAAACTAGAACCATTTTGCCGTTTGTGACGTGTGTGTGATGTTTTGCTCGCGCTTGATGTGCGCGCGCTAACGGACGCTACACGTTCTTGTGAGAAAAAATTGAAAAAAAATGAGTTTTTCATTAACTTTTTACTGTTACACATTCTTACTCAGGAGTAGAACTGAAATCAATTACCCTACTACTACTTTCGTCAGAAAACCAAGCCATGGCTTACTTTTAAAACTGTAAATTTGAGGTCTTTTGCTGGTTTTCAGTGTCACGCCATGCAAAACAGATCAAAATTAAAATCAAAACCGTACAATAGATAAAGTCCAGAATCTGGGAAAAGAAAGACGGTACATATGCAAAGAATCTCGCCAAGATTTAGGTCATAGCAATTTTCCATGAGCAAGCTATGCGGAGAAATATTTTATCCAATTTATAGAGATTAGTATGGAGACGCCATGCTTGTGCCCACCCGGAGGGGCACCAACATGGCAACTGGAAACCAAACAAAATTGGCGAGTCTTTGAAACTGGGGGTCGCGCGCACTTATTTTACCTTATTTGGTAACACATTTATTACTTATACAGACAACATTGGCTCCAGTGCGACCTGGGTCATCTACTGCGATAAAAACAGGACTGGCATTTGAGAGCACGAGGGAAATGTATAGAAATCATGAGCCATAGCCAAAACATTGGCAGAGAGGAGTGATTTCATTGCACAAAATTGAGTTTTTGCTAGTCTTGGCATTAACATTCCGTTTGATTGAAGAAAAACTGTAAACTGCCCATCTAGAAAATCTGAAAGGCCCACTTGATCTGAAGCAATGTCATTTCCGGTTGAGTATCCCATCATGCAGTAAGAGCACAATCTAACATCACGTGTCCAGAAGAATGATGCCTTCAAAAATATGGCGGGCCGGTGTTGTTGCAAGGTAAGACATTTTGACGTTTTTCTGTTTTTGTTTGCTGTTCTGTGGCTTGTTCGCGTGTTATTATAAGTAAGATTTATTCCTTCAAATGGAAAAGCAACCTGCAGTAGTTATATTGCAAGTGAAAAGAAGCGTTTATAGAAGGTGAATGTGCGCACATGGCAATAACATGCAGATTAACTGCCGATCACCAAAAACGAAGTCGATAGTACTCGATCTTTGTCGATAATTGTCAATCGACACATTCAATTTGTCGATAAAAGTCGATAATCGCAAGATTTTCAACTGATTATCGATTTCATTGACAAAAATACAGCCACATTAACACAGGTAACCCAAGTTCAGTATGTGAGCGTCATAATATCGAAATTCATTATGTAAGAGTTCAACCGTAATCAAATCTACGACGTGGTTAATAATTAGACATGAACTTTTTGTAATTGATTGCATGGAAAATACTTCTGTTGCTGTTAAGTGTGTGAAATGGGCAATAATTTTTTCCCTTCAACTCACCTACTGTAAGTATCATCATCATCATCATCATCATCATCATCATCATGATTTATTTGCCTTTATGTATAACAAAAATTAAAAATACAGCAGGTTGTTAGGCGAGGAGAGCTCAGGAAACCACTCATGACAGTACCTCCCATTGTCCCATACAAGTCCTTAGGAATGTTTTCCAAGGGTTTGTATGAGGCCCCATTAGGGTAAATTCCAACAGACGACACGGCTCTGAAACGGCGACATGAAGGAGCTGAAATGACGACAAAAAACAAGCCACTCACGCAAAATTATGACAGCGACAGAGAAAAGTGAAATCGACAGCGACAATCGTGTTTTAAAAATTAGACAGCGACTTGCAACGCATTCCAGCAGAAGAAATAACATTTTACAACAAAGTTGAACTTTCTGTAAATATTGACAGTCTACTCTGTTGCTATCATGGTCTGTCATCTGAAAATAAAATGTTTCGGGAACAGAGAATTCCGAGAACGCATTTACGTTTAACATTCTATAATTAAACATTTCCGATATCGATATCAGTGGATTTGGACAAAATTCCGACAGCGACATGTGAACCTTCCGAAATTGCGACGTGGAAAGGTTTTAAAATCAGACGGGGGACAACCCCCCCCCCCACCCCTAACAGGGCCTCTTGTATGGGACTACGGGAGGTACTTACAGTGCACGCGTTTTCCGTCCTGTCATGGGCTTATTGATAAGTAGTTTTATTGTCGTTTCTTACGATTCTAGAGTATTGAAGACTTGTTAGCATTAGTGAGCAGGTTGGTTTTCTACTCCAAGAAGCAAATTAAAAGTTGGAATCCCTCTCAGGACTATGTTCCCTTTCAGTGGCAAAAACTCTCGTCAAATTTACACCACACTGTGATTTTTCGACCAGATATGGCTTTCCTGACAAATTTTCTACCTTTTTCAGTTTTCTCATCTCAGGAGACTGATGTTTGAGGTTGCAAATCACCTATAAAGTGCTCTATTCTAAGACATGACCATTATATTTTTCAGGAAAGGCATTTGAACGGTTGGCAACACTTAGCCCTCAATTTCAGATCACAAACATCAGAAACATTTGTAACAAATATTTCTTGAGACAATAATGTTTTGACCAGTAACCCTGCAAGACAAATGTTTTTGAATTTTTATTTGTTAGTTTTGCAATTGAAGAAGGTCAATTGATCATTCTGACTACAAAACACAACCTTTTAGGGAGTTTCACAACACAGAAAGTTTGTTAAATCTGACAACCAATGAATTTGACAAGCGACAAATCAGAAATTTACTTTCTGACCACAGATCTGAGGGTCATCATGGCTAGTTGCTGAGCTACAACTCATGGCCATTTGCTGTCACCGAGCAACAAAGCATTCTTTCCTCGTGATGCAGACTTGAGTTACTTGTTTCTATCTATTTTGTGTGAAAACTATGTTGACATACAACTGTACATTCTTGTTTTGACAAAACAGCCTTACTAGTTGCAGGTATTCATCTCACAGTTTCTTACTCAAGTGAAAACTTAAGGAAATTTAATCTTCTCAAAAGGCTTTAGTACAGTCAAGGAACAATGATATCCATCTTGTTCTTTGATTTCCATGTGATAGTCTCATATAGATTCCCTCAAACAAATAAAGAAAATATCTATAATTTTCACTTTAAGCATACATGTATGGACATTTTGTAATTACAGCATCTTTGGTTTATTAGGCGTCAAAAGTGACTGAAATGTTCCTTTCTGAAAACCCATTTGTATCATTGTTGTCCTGGGAAGCTTATGTGCCCAAAGACTGTCAAGCTGTGATTTGTACTTTTTACCGCCAATTGTTTTATGGTTCTTGTATTGATTTTTCTTTTCTAGTCTTAAAAGTTTCTTTGTAAATTATAATTGGATGCTTCAGTTACCCAGGCTTTTGTAAGAAAGCCCAAGTCATAAAATGGAATCCATTTTATTTTTCACCAAAAATGGGGTCATGGTCCCTGGCGTAATCCTAGCGTAGAGCATGGAAACTGGAGATGAAATAGCAAGTGAGCTTTCCCACGAAAACTTCATATCTTCACACGTGAAGATAACACCGTCGTTATGGTTACATAATAAATCGTGCCTTTGAAAGTGGCGTTGGTGTTTATATAATAATGATGGTGTTTATATAATAAACAGAATATTAGATGCCCGCTTATGGATATGAATTTTATCTTCTCGTGTTCAACTTGATATCTCACGAGTGAGCTGCGCTCACTCGTGAGATATCGAGTTGACCACTCAAAGATAAAATTCATATCCACGTGCAGGCATGTAATATCCTCTATTTATTTTCTGCTCTCTCTTCATGAACATTGTAATATACGGAATGAGCACTGTGTTTTCATTGCTCAAGGTTTACTTTTGGCGTTGGGAACTTTTGTGCCACCAGGTGTAAATTTTTAGGCACACTGCTGAAACTTGAAGCACGCAGTTAAATATATTTAGCTTTGCATACTGGAAACACCTATTTGGAAAGAAAACTGAATGCTCCAAGAAGAGCATTTACTTGGGCTTCGTATTGCTCTGTGGACCTTCTCTAGAGGCACATGTAGTGAACACAAATTTGAAAACAAATAAAAGAATCAGGATATTTCACACAAGACTTAGGCTTAGACATATACTATCAAAGTCATTTTGTTGAGTATCCTTTTTATCCATTTGTTTGTTGTTTGCCTCACCTTAAAAGTTGAAATTCTGTTCCCAAAGATTCTTGATTTTTTTCAACATGTCATCTGAGGTATTCGTGAGAACTGGCACGTTCTCAACACTCTTTACTCTCACACTTAGGTTGAGTGCCTCTCTCCACCTGGGTGTACAAATAAGTCCTGCATGAATATAAAATCTGGTGCTAACCCTGTGTCAGACTAACATACCATCCAGGTGGATTAGAATTTTTGCCTTCTCTTAATGCATCAGTGACCTGGATAAGCTGTGGTGGTTTGGATCACTAAAGCAGTTTTAACATAACCTTTATTAGACAGTTACTAGTTCCTGTAGGATTGCGATAGAAAAAATCTGATGGTTAAAACTTTACCTGATTCTTACTAGGTACAAAACAGAGCAGAAACAATAAAAGCTACAGTTTGGAGAGTATCTAGAGGAAAAAGAATCCAGTTGAGACAGTGGATCCCTTACTAGGTGAGTCACAATTTTCTTTTAGAAGGAAGGGTTTTTAATCACTTGATGGTGCTTTTAAAAGGTAAAGGTTAAGACAGAGGACACAGTGAGATTAGAGTTTCTTGTACAAGAACACAACACAATGTCCCCTGGCCAGGGCTTGAACCGGGACAGCTCAATCCAGAGATGACTGCACTAACCATGACACCTCTGTGCATATACCAGGACTAACTACACACAATGAAAGTAGAGAAATTAAATGAATAGAGAAGGTTTTGGCTCACTGTCCAGTTATTTCAAGAAACCATTGTTATATGGCTGTTCCATAGAGTGAGGTTAGATAAACAGTCACTAAGAATTCAGTGCCCGAGCTACTGTTGTTGATTATTATTTGAATATGTGAGACAAGGGGCCTAATTGGATCAGTGCCCAGTATTGCTTTCTGGTGCTTGTATCAATGTTTCCTTAGCCAATTAATTAAGTCTTGTAACTGATCAGCTTAAAATTTCTCCAGACAGTTTCAAACATAATCGTGAAAAAACAGTAAAGAGGATTAAGAGAGTTGTCTCAAGAAGGGATTTCTATAGATGTAACTCAAGTCTGAGCCAGTAAGGAAAATTTGTGTCTTGATTAAGGACTCTGAATAAGGACTAAGCAATGAGAATAAGAAAGGTTTTGAAGTGGAGGATATTGTTTTGATACATGATTATCACCATTAATTCTCAGAACAAACCCTGAAATAAATTTTGATATCAGCAGACAAGTCAATACTTCAAAGAAAACGACAACACTTTTGAGTTTATAAGACATGTTTCGACAGAAACTTCTGTCATCTTCAGTTAATTAATGTACAAAGCGTTACAAGTTGAATTTATAAGAAAGAAAAAATGCTAATTATGCGAGTAACAACGGAATGTACAAAAAACATGACAAAGTGAGAATTAAAAGGAAAGTTTTAGATTTACATGATGTAATTGCTGATTCAAGGAAGGTTGTTGTCTATGAATATGAAATGCCTCTTTTATCTTAAGTTGGAAGCCTGTAGAGGCGTGATCTAAAATGTGAAAACAGTCTACCGAACACAGAGCGTGGCAGTGTTCGGAATTCTGAAGGTGTTTGTAAATGTGCGAGGCCTTATCACTGACTAAGTGTTCACACTAACACTTGGTCAGTGATAAGGCCTCGCACATTTACAAACACCTTCGCTACCCAGGAGCTTTTATTTTGAAAAGGACTCTGTACACTTATGTCCAGATTTACGCTCTTTATGAATAAGCATCACAACTAGGTGCCATTTTCATTTTTAATTACTTCATATATGTATTTGACAGAATTGTGTGGTTTGGTGACCTTTTAGGAAAGAGGACACTTTGTGATGCTTATCATAAGGAGCATGAATCTCCCTAACCACTCATCCTCATGAAAAAAATGCAAATGTTGTCCATTTTGTTGTTAACATTTTTGCCCTGAAATCTCTAATGCGCTATTTTGCCAGTGAGTTTTTCCCCGGCAAACTTTCCAAATGAAGGTTAATTTTTGAGTGCTGTATTTTAGCTGGTGCTATTTATTTTGTGTTGCTGCTTGTCCACGTTTTAAAGTGCCTATGAAGTAAAAAAATAATTGCTGCTTATCTGAAAGGCTTTTCAAAGTATAGAAGAATGGCACTTTCCTTTTTAGAGTATCTTTTTTTCATTTTAGAGATATGTACATTTCTGTATTATGCAAATGAGGAAAGGGTTGATGTCATAGGTAGAAAAACAGTACAACACTCAATCAAGAATATCTCTAGAAGTATCCAAGAAGTGTCCTTTAAACTTGACACCAGAAATGTTTAACACAAAAGAACAGAAAAAACACCTGTTGTGCCATTGTCATGACAACAGTTATGCTGCTGGTCCTGTTTTAATTAAGACTAAAATTCTCAGAGTTCATCTTAAACAAGGATCATCCACTCGCAATAATCTAATGGAGAGAGGTGAGAAAATATGGGAACCAAGTGTGTTCTGAGCTAGACCCTCTCAAAAAGGTTGAAAATGGGGATATTTGGTTTTTCACAGAAAGAGACTGGAATCAAGAATGTTGCCATGACAAGAACCAACCTCGTTCCCAGGGTCTTTTCCCGCCCCCAAGTCAGGGAAAAGACCCTGGGAACGAGGTTGGACAAGAACATAGTAGGTGTCATTCTGTTTCTTATGTGAAGTACATTTCCGGTGCCAAGATTTAAAAAAAATCCTTTAATATTTCTGGAGATATTCTTGATTCAGTATTTTATGGTTCATGTGGAACTATTTATGACGTCATCACTTTCCTCATTTGCATAATACAAAAACGCAAATATCTCTAAAACGGAAAAGGATATTCCAAAAAGGAAAACGCACTTCTTTATTTTGAAAAGCCTTTCAAATAAGCAACAATTTTTTTTACTTCATAGACACTTGACGTTGTTCTTAATATTATGTAAACTCTGTGTATTTTTATGATGATGATATATCCAAACGACAGAGAATTAAGGTGGCCGAACGCAGTTTTCGCGCGTGCTTTTGCTGATGCAATATTTAGCACGTTTGACTCTAGCAAAAAATGGGCGCCAAAGCATAACTAGTTTAAACATTACATTATGGTGAATTAGGCATAGGCACTTGAAAACTGTGTTCGGCCACCTTAATTTTTAAGCTGAGCTTTACTCGAGTATACACTGGAGGTATATTTTGTCCTTTGGCTTTTAGTATGCCCATTATTAATTGGACGGTTTATCTTTCTTTTAGACCGCCATGTCAAGTGTTCATACAGTGACAAAAACATGGAGAAAGAAGCTCAAGAAAGGACTTCGTCTAGATATTTCTTTTGGGGATCACGTTTTAAAAGTAAGGTAGATTTCCAAACGGACCGTCGGAACATGTTTTGTTAATTGAAAACTGTCGTTTCTTTATTGAGAGTTAAAGTAGGTTTCCACGACAAAATTTATTTTCTTGCGGCAAAATTGTTAGGGCGGAGCTAGTATTAGTGATTTCACAACACAAAACTCAAGAGTCAGAAGAAGACCTTGGAATTGTCAGATTGTCAAGTATCTACCAAATTGTCTCGTATCGTACTAGTTTTCGAGGAAGCCGTGAATTTACATCTTTAAATTTAAATATTAGCATTGTCTGGATTAGTTTTTGCAACCCGAATTTTCAGCCTGCACGTCTCGTTATTAAACTTGTTGATATTAGTGTTAATCTACTATGAATTTCACAAATTTACTGAATTCTTTTTAGTTGTCGTGGACCCATTATATTCATGAAAAGTTTGCGCTTTTAAAAGGGCCAAGGAAGAAATCGAAACGAAACTAAGTCTATTTAGTGCAAAAATTGTCCCTAGAAAAAAAAGGCTGCAATTTTAAATGGTGTCTAGTTTTGAGTCAAATATAAAACCGAGTCTTTTGACGGAAATTATCTTGCACTATGTAGGATTTTTCCCATCAAAAGTCAAAGTTTATGCTTGATATTCTGGCTAGACCCTGTTCAAAAGCGCAGAATTTTTTTTCTTTTTGGCAACCCTACATAGTCAAAAAATAGTAATTGAGATAGCCTACATTTTGACTAGTTACCAGGCCCTTTTAAAGGCGCATTTTTTATTTTCTTTATTGGAAAGCCAATAAAAGTTGTCTTAAAGACGCTAGATTAATTGACTTTTATTTGCTGTAGTCTTGTTGCCTTTGTTATGAGATGCTAAAATAATGTACTCAATAAAAACCACCACTTGTTGTTTCCATTCATTTTATTGTCTTGTATTACAACTGCAAGTAAATAATTAAATTAATCAGTAAACGTGTGAAGGGAAAAGTTCACGTTTAAAAACTAAGACTTTTGGCGGGAAAATTGAAAGAAATTTGCACAGCGTTTCCCCTTACAAGTTTTTGGGATAAAACATTAACGTGGGTTACCCTTGAGAAGTTTTTGATCGCAAAATTTCTCAAAGACTACAATTAACAAAAAAATATCCCGTCAAAAGCAACCGCATCACCCCGCATTGAAAAAATTGATATTTTATTTGTTTTCATTTTTCTCCGTTCCAAAACAAATTGTTGCCAAACGGTCTTCAAATTTCATTTTAACAAGCTTCGCAATAGTTTGTGCGAGGTGATGCAAGAGTTACTCGAGACATGAAGAACATGAAATGGCAAATGGATCAAGTAAATAAAATTGGATTCCGAAATGGATTTTTTATCTTGCAAAGTAACCGTGAATTACCGTTCAGCATACAGAGTTGAATTTAACATCCAATCTGAAACTGCTATTAGCTTGCTACTTCATATCTTTCTCTGTCTGATGGTAATGTAGATGATACATGGAGGATATTACATGACCGCGCGTGGATATGAATTTTATCTTCGAGTGTTCAACTCGATATCTCACGAGTGAGCGCAGCGAACGAGTGAGATATCGAGTCGAACGCGAGAAGATAAAATTCATTTTATCCACAAGCGGGCATGTAATATTCTGTTTATATAAACAGCGGATAAACTCCTGTGAAAAAGGCGCGATTTATTATGTAACCATAACGACGGTGATCTCTTCACGTGTGAAGATGACATGTTATCTTCACGTGTTAAGATATGAAGTTTTCGCGGGAAAGCTCACCTGGCATTTCTCTGGTGTTTATATAATAAACTTCGGTTCATTTGCACAGGAGCAAGTAAACTTTTCAATAAAAATCCAATCATTGTTCCCCCGAAAAAATTGTCCGATTTTCTCTTCCGATGCGACCGTTCACTCCGTTCTCATTTCCCGTGCAACAACCAAAGAGTAAACACAATAAAATCAATATCTGGTATCACAAAGATGTTCATTCCTAAAACAACGAATTTCGTCGGCCGACTTAATCGGCTGTGAAAATTGAAAACCTGTTTAAAAGATTTCGAGCATATTTTCAATGTTTTATTAAAGTTTTCAAAGAAATAAAAACTCCTGTACTTCTTTTTGGCGTCCAGGAATTTAAACGTTAGAATTGAATGACAAAGGAAAACGTATTTTGCAAAGGCGCCACGAGAACTTTGTATAACAAGACAAATACGAGATATATTATCCTTGTTAACAAATTTATTCCTGTTCTGTTTAGTTTTGGTTAGGATTGTTACAAAATTGTTGACAGCCTGTTAGCAATGAAAAACAATCAGTGTCATTGCTGATTTGAAATGTGTATTGTGTAATAGTCGCATGCAAAAAGTTCTCTTTTGGATCGAGGTCATTGCTAAACAATTATTGAAAAACAAAAGATAACTGAACTAATTTGATTTGCAAATAATAAAGCATTTACAGACACAAGTTTTAAATGATTTTCATTTGTTTGCCGCGCCCCTGAACTCGTTCATACTTTACTTGATACTTACTTGATTTCACTGTAGTTCTGAGAATTTGGTAACACATCAAGACAATATCTCCTAGTCGATAATTTTGTTCATGACTCTCGCGCGCTGTCTCTGCTTTTTCGTTTTTCAGTACCTTTTGTAAACCAGATATTGATCTTACAAACCTTACCTTTAAATATCTAGAGGTTAAACAGACGTTGATCGGTCGTTAATTAAAGTGGCACTTTCAAAAATTGAGAGTTGTATAGTATTTCCAATTACCTACTGAATTAGATATAAGGTTTCAAATTATTTTAAAGTAGCTGTGGTACGTACAACAATATGAAAGAAAGTTTCGATTTACATCTGCAGACAACTACCTTGGCAATCACAGAATTCTAAACTGAAGCAGTCTTTTGTCTTTGGAAATTCCTCTTTAGCCTTCCATATTAAAGTATTGGTGGTTTGCATCGAAAATAAAAATCGTAACCATTCAATAAATTAAGTCAAGAATCAGGTATTTGATAGATAATTGATAGACAAAAAACATCGCCGAGATTTAGGTCTGTGCAGTTTTTCATTGCCGCGTTATTCGGTAAACAGTTTCAGCTAAATTTATAGAGCTTTGTATGGAGACGCCATGTTGGTGCCCTTCCGAGGGGTATATTGCCAAGTATATTGCCACCATTTTAATCGAAAGTTACGAAATCAAAATTCTTATCTCGTTGTCATCTCCAATGTTGAATAAACATCAACTACTCCTCGTGAATTTCAATCGATCTCTTGCGTTCGTAAGGTCGACGCGATGAATTCCATCTTCGCCAATACTCATTTCCTTTCCTTAAAAAGAAGACAGTAAAGAGAAACATTAGCCTTTTCTCGGTACAAGTGTATTTCCAGGATACTCTCTTCAAGCAGCGAGCAAAGCTCGTAAGAACTTGCTGCACGTGGTAACGGTTTTCGACCTTCTGGGAACAAGGGTTACCGGTCATCTCGCCACCAGGGAGTTTCGCCACCAACCAACTCGCCACCAAGAAACCACCTCGCCAATAACCAACTCGCCACCAAGCGAAGTCACCTCGCCACCAAACACTAGAGTAAAGTAGCCGAGGTGAATTCGCTGTTCGAACGAGAGTAAAGTAGTCGAGGTGATTTAGCTGCTCGAACGAGAGCAAAGTAGTCGAGGCGATTTGGCAGTTCGAACGAGAGTAAAGTAGTCGAGGTGATGCACTGCACCAGCGTCACAAAACAAGAGTGCGACTTCTGTTATTTTGAAAACCATACTAGAAAAAACTGATTATCAACTCCAGTGTTTAATAGAGATAATAAAGATCGGGCGGGCTTACCGTTCGAGCAGCTAAATCACCTCGACTACTTTACTCTCGTTCGAACAGCTAATTCACCTCGGCTACTTTACTCTAGTGTTTGGTGGCGAGGTGACTTCGCTTGGTGGCGAGTTGGTTATTGGCGAGGTGTTGTCTTGGTGGCGAGTTGGCTGGTGGCGAAACTCCCTGGTGGCGAGATGACCGGATACCGGAACAAGACACAACGAGAAGAGGAAACATCAAATAAATTCGGCGCAGGAATCTTACAACTTGCGTAAAAATTATTTAACCCTAGTTTCACTGGAACTCGACACTGAAGTGATCACAAAACTGGTTTATGTGTGCAGCTCAGTAAAGAGAGTTGCGAGCGAAGAGTGGAACTTAACATAGGAAGGTAGAAGTTGTTCGTTCAATGAACAGCGAAAAGATGAAGACTTACACTCACCATTAGTGTTTTAATACTTCTATTTTGTCCTGCTCTATCTCCTTTGAAGGATTAACATGGCCAGGTCCGACATCACGAGCAGCACATGACACCATGACCAAGTGTTTGGTTTGAAGCAAATTCACAAGTATTTGTGAATATTGATTACAACCAATGGCAGATAAAAACGTCGCTGCATATTTTCGAGACTTGGATTTTTATTCTTATGCAAAACTATTGTATCATTTCAAAAATACCAATGTCACTCCAGATCTTTGATTTTCAGATTTTATTAAGGCCCTGTCCACACTAATCCGTCACGAAAACAGAGCTTTTTCAAAACGCTCTTCAAACCGAGGAATTTGAAAGCGGCGGTTTTCGTTGTCGTGTGGACAGAAAACATTTTGAGAAAACGATGACGTCACGATAATCACGTGATTTGCCCGACCGAGTTAATCGACCGGCGATGATTGCATTTTAAGGACGGTGCCTACTTTTGTTAGTGCGCACACGTTCTGCGCATCACGCAAGCCATGGTTTAGGCGCGCGCGCGCGCGCTGGGGTTGACATTGACGCAATCAACTACGCCACCAAGCACACGACTAAAATTAAAGCAAAATTTTCCTACGGTGACTAAATCAATTCTAATGAACCTGTACTTAAACCAGGGAGACCAGAATAGCAGCATATCGCTAGCCACTAACTGTTAACGTCTTCCAGCTGAAAATCTAGCTGTTATCTTTCGAAAATTACACTGAAATCCAACTGCAAACATGTACCTGCAGATGGCGTAGTGCGCGCGCAGACACGCGAATGTCTTACTTACTGGGGAGGTGACAGGAAAAAATGTAACGGGCACCGTAAAAGTTTTCAAAAAAGATCAATAACTCTAAAAAATCAGTGGTTACTCCTACATTTGTGGCGAAATGGAAGCGGCAAGCCTATTCAACATGTGATTAGTTTCTGGTCGTGAGCAAAAGGTATTTAGACTGTATTTTAGCTGAACCAGAGGAAGGCTGTCAGAGACGTTAAAAGCGATTTTGCAACGATTTTTTTACCAAAAACGTAGCAAAAATGATTTTCATGTTACCATTTGCCATGTAGTTTAAAGATCTTTTTAAATGTGTTTGCCCTTCTGTATGTAAAGGCGAATTCTAAGAAAATCTGTGAAGAAATATCGTTTCCCGCTTTTTTCAGAAAAATGCTGATGTCAGCATTTTTGTTGAGATTCAAGGCTAATTATCTCGAAAAAATGCGTGGCTACCCCTATTTTTCTTTGTGGATTCCAATAACCCTTGCAAATATCTACTTTTTCCGTGTGGTCCTAACTAGGCGCAAAAACCTTTGTATTTAGTAGGCACCGTCCTTAAATACCTCTGGCGTAGTGTGGAAGGAAAGCACTTGATGTAAGTAAGAACATTTGTCACATTTCGTTAAATTAACCCCTTCTGGTAATGTTTTTAGTCGAGTTTTGCAAGTTTTAAATATCATTTTTGCAGGTTTTACAATCTGTATGATGCCCGATTCTCTGGTGCAGCCAATCTGCATGTCAACGTTTAGCCCCCCCACCCCAACAGCGGGAAAACAAATCGAAAAAGTAATAACGTTAGCTTTAAGACGTAAAGCTACAGTAACTGTCCTAAAATCCATCAAGTAAGGACATTTTCTGAGATCCTAGACTGTTTACAAGCACTTTTAACATTTCTAGGGAAAGACTCTGATCAAAGTTTTTCAATTTCTCCAGGGGCCGGTAATCTAACAGCAATCCAACAACAACAACAAAGCCACTTAGGATAAGTCTATTAAAAAGTCAAACAATAAACAAAAAACTTATCATAACAACAGCAAAGACAATCGTAATAAAGGGAAACATGAACGGGTCGGAAAAAGAGGACAGCAAAAGTAGTCCCTCAAAAAATACATATATTCCCTCAGCGACACAGGCAGAAGCTGCTCTTTGTATTTCGGGCGAAGCTAGGTCGAACCAACATTCTGCATGCAAATAGCCCCGCCTACAACTTTGACCACAGATAGTCCCATACTTTTGGCCGTAAACTGGTTTAACCTGGATGGTCCCATACACCTTGGGGACGAAAATGCCACTTTCAATTTGGGCGGATGATCTCATACTTCTTGGGCCAAGCCGGGACGAATTGCCATACGCATAATGTGTAATACCCGAGGAAGTATTTTTCTCCAATTTTCAAAACGCAGGAAAATTCAGTCTAACTTTAGCCGTCAGGTTTCAAGGTTCCTTAACTCGTTGCTTTTCAGTGAATCAGCACAGAAATATGTCCCCTTTAATTTCACCACGGTGAATTTTTCTACCGTATAGGGCGATCACAACAGAAATATGTTTAGTTTCACGGTGATAATATATCAGTGCTTTCACTTTTCACAAACATTTTTTTTCTGCCACCACTACTAAAATGCACTTCCTCAGTTTAACGACATTTATTGTTGTATCTAGACAATTTTTCTTTTAAACAGGGTGATTTTCAAAAAAATCACCTCCAAAACTCTCGACCAGGCGAGCACTAAAAACGAATGCTAGAATTTGTCCATAGAAAGTGACACATGCAAGCTTCTGAAACTACTTTGAACTCTCGATATTGTGGACACCCTTGGGGATTCAGGGTTAATTATCTCGAAAAAATGAAAAAAAAATTTCTTTGTGGATTCCAATAGCCCTTGCAAAGTTCTACTTTTTCCGCATGGTCCTAACCTGGCGCAAAAAGCTTTGTATTTAGTAGGCACCGTCCTTTAACTCTTTCTCGGAGCACGTGTTTTTAAATGTCATCAAACACGATTTTTCGTTTTAGTGTTTGATGTATCATCTAACACCTCCAAAATTGTGTTTGTTTAGAGATCCCAGGGCCCAGTTGTTCAAAGGCCGGATAACGCTATCCACCGGATAAATCACTATCCAGTGGATAAGTGTTAACAAAACAAACCACGCTATCCGCAGGATAGTGATTTATCCGGTGGATAGCGTTATCCAGCCTTTGAACAACTGGGGCCTGGAATCCAACATTATAAAACGAGGGTTCCCCAATTGAACTCAAAAAAACTAGAAAACCGTTTTTACATAACTCTATCAATTTTAAGAAACGAGTCAGTTCAGAAGAACGAGAGATGGTTTGGGATCCCAACCTGCAAGCGAGTGTTTCCACATCTTTTCCAAGTTCTCCCAAACTCTGGCAAGTGTTTGTAACTCAACAGAAACACAGAAAATGTCTTCTACTTCGCCATCACTACCAGAACATAACCTGCTCAGGAAAAATTCAATTTTATAAAAACAATAAACCAAAAAAAATTACAAAAAGAAAATAAAACAAAAACAAATATAAAAACAAACAAAAGAGGCCTAAGTGGCAGTCTTGTATTTTTATAACCTTTATTTATTGAATGAAATAAGATAACGCGTTTTTGTCACTTTGATTTTTTGTTTCTTTGTACAACAAAACTAAAAGAGTTTGTAATGATTAGGAATGATGTCTACGCCGAGCTTCGAGCTTTGACACGTTACACGTATGGTACTCAGTCCTAACATTGTTTGAAGAGTTCAACAAGGCCGGCACTTCAGGGGTTTTTATCCTCGGATAAAATCTCGTCACAAATGCTAGCAGACTTAGACCTTTCTCCTTTTCATTAACTTAGAAGAGGGACAGAGCTGAGCTTGATAAGAAAGGTCACAAGCGTGAAAATTGCTGCCTGCTAAAACAGCTTGTGTGCCACATTTGTTTGGAAGAAGCAATTTACATTCTGCTTGTTCGGGTTAGGAAAAATAACGTATTTCTTCGTAGACTAGATCATTGTGTCGATAATTATACCCTCTTCAAACAGGACAGCACTTAAGGAAAATTCTCTCCTTGAATTCATATCCATGCCAGAAAAATGTTGTCATTATAACAAATCGAGCAATACACTAATGATTAGAAGACTGTTCTTATTACAGTCTGGAAAAATAGGAATGCTTTTGTCCGGAAATTTGTTTTGGAGAAACGACCAAGTCTGCTCCACGTTTTACGTGACATTAAGGGTGTCTCAACACAAAAACATCATTGACGAACAGTTCACTAACTGACCTTATTAGTCTGTAGAGCAATATGCGACTGAATGAAGACGTTTCACAACTGTTTCAGAGACACAAGTAACGCCCTTGCTACTGACCGGCAGGGCAGCGATTAAGTCATTGTTTCTACAACTTTTTTCTAAACACCAAGAGATAAAGAACTTTTCTTTTATTCCACGAAAAAAACAAAACTGATGCAAAATACTTTATGTTGATAAACTCTACTAATAAAAAGAGAATACAAGAGGGTACCGACGGGTCGACATTAGATCTGTAGCGAGAAGATTATCAGGAAAAACATAAATAACTTTTAACAACCCTCGTAAAATCTCTACATTTAAACTCTTTTAGAGAGTGACCGTTTACAAACGATGGTCGGAAGTCCATGTGACCTCATGTACACTGTACTGAAATGTCCTCAGGACATGTAAGATCAAGAAAGCGCAATATTAAAGCGGGCATCTGCGAGGATAAATAACGATGCCCATTCTGAATGGGTGTAAGCCACGTCATGTTAGTCTCCTGTACTGTCTTCTTGGTTAGGCTTTCTGTCTGCACTCCAGAGACTAGGGCTGCCACTCATTGGACTGTTGCCAAAATCTCCGTCGTCGCCGACACCATTGCTGGCATCATACTGAGTGTTCTCCAGCCTGGAGAGAGAAATCAAATGAGTTCAGCAATTTGATTGGTCGAGAGTGATACTACAAAACTGTAATCACACGGTGATGTGAACAATCTCAAAACCACATTTAGACTATGCAAACACACAAGTAAAAGACTGCTGATGTTTGACAGCTCAATGAAAGCGGGTTAATCTGGTCTGCCAGAGCGGGTTGAACAGGTCTACCAAAACAGGGATGCATAATACCCCCAGTCGTACAAACGTCTGTAAATTTTTCAATTTCCAACTTACATTTTCTCAGCTGATACTAGACCTGAAATGCTTTAAACTTAGCAGGGTTACCAAAGGAAGGTGCTCTTTCTAGTGCTGGTATACGTTTTTAATTTTGATTAGTTGAATTTTCGGCCGCCATTTTGGAGAAGTGACTATTATCTGTGCTCAACTACAGAATAGATAACCTAAATATCCAAAATCTTTATGAGAATTGATCATGGTGATCATCTCAGAGAAATGTCCAATTCCCTGAATGAGATCTGCAAGCACGGAACCATGGTAGCTTCATTCGTTATCTTAAACTGGATATTTGTTTTGATACATTCAACTGCCATGATTCCACGCTGGCGTGTCTCGTACGGCCCTCGTCATAACTTTAAGTAAATTTTTCACTGACAGCATAATCTTGAAAACGTTGGCCTTAACGATAACAATAACAATAACAACATTTATAATGCGCAAATTTCATAAAATGATCAAATGCGCATGACAAGATTAAAAACGGAATAAAAAGGTTAAAAAGCTAAAATTACAATTCTAAAATTACAATTAAAAGCAAAGTTTCAATGATTTTAAAAAAGCTAAAATTTCAATTAAAAGTAAAACTTACAATAATAGAAACAACTATGATAAAAATATGTGGCGGAATAAGTGAGTTTTTAGCTTGGCTTTAAAACTACTAACTGTGCTGGCGCTTCTTATGTTAAATGGTAGCGCATTCCAAAGTTTCGGTTCAGCACAGGTAAAAGAACGGTCACCTAGTGTAGCTTTTGATTTAAAACGAGAATAACTAAGTAAAAATTTATCGCTAGAATTCCTTAGATTATATTTAGATGGGAGCCTAAGAGAAATAAATGTATCGCGAACCTTTTTGCGTATTACTATCTCTTCTGTTTTCTACCTATTTTTCCAGAGGCTTTCTTTTAGTGTAAGCAAAGTGGTTCACAAAATTGACGCCTAATTTATTACAGTATTGGGTTTGTTGCACAACAAGAAACGAAACCACCTTGCTGAATAGTTCAGTTCAGTTTTTTGGACAAAAAAACGTTTCAGTTTGAAATACAGTTGAAATTGTTTACACGGTAAAAATATGAGTTACCACTGTCTAGGTGGGTTTGTCTACAGTACACGAAGTTGTACAGCATATTGCCGCAAAGCTCCTTTACAACCAACTTCTCCCAAAGAGTGTCCTATCATATGTAAGCTATCAAGTTAAGAGAATATATGATCTGACCTTAAATTTGAAAAGGGTTAATGCAAGTGTTCTGAGCTTCCTTCGGTAAATCCTCCCTCTTCAATTTCCCTCTGACAAAATAAAAAATAACTTGTAAAGAACAAAAATGATCTTTAACCGACCCTATTGTACGTAAAGCAAGAAAATTTACTGGAGGAAACACAACCTTGCACCAAAAATTCTTCTATCTACAGTTTAGATACATGACCAAACTTCCTTACAGCCTTTGTGCTTCAAGCGGTGTAACTTCAAAATGTTGATGGCTGTTTGGCAAACCAATTTTTCCACTATATGCCAAAGTGGAGGCTTTTCAATTTTTCTTCATAACTTTGTCAGAGGTCAATTAAAATGTGAGAGAGGATCTACACTTACCGAAGAAAAGTCAGGAAAACCACTTTCACCATCTTCATAACCCAATCTGTATTTTAAAGTGAACAGAAAGCATTATTTTTCTATTTACTTTCAGACCTAAGCTGGCCAAGAAATTAAACAATCTGAACGTCTTAGGAAACCAAAATTCAAAAGGCTATTATAGTATACCTTAAAAACCCAAAAACCTCAATTCTTGTCACGTTTTAGCCTCGTACAGTATTATATCCCTGGATTACGCCCGAGTAAAGCCTCTGACTGACTGACTGACTGACTGACAGACAGACAGACTGACTGACTGACTCACTGACTCACTGACTGACTGACTGACTGACTGACTCACTGACTCACTGACTTGCTGACTCGCTGACAGTTTCAACAGACCAGACTTACGTTGTATAACACCATCAACTGACAAACACTGTTGACTTGACTCTGAAGATGACTTCTGCTCAGGTTGTCGAAACGTCGGCCACCAAAAACAGTTCTTTACAGAACTACTCTTACAAGACGATCACGCTATACGATCTACTGATACTCCAGGGTTCAAACCATTTACCTATGCAACTGACTGACTGACAGATGGGCAGACAAATAGATGGATGAACAGATCCACTGACTGTCTGATTGACTGACTGAACCATAATGTGCAATGACCATGGTTTTTATCCTCTTAACAAAATGATGCATACCTTTATGTTGAAATCAAATTAATCAAGTCATCCGAAAAGACTTTTGAATTTCGGTTAACAATCTGATCCCTGTTCAAAAGATAGGTCTTCAAATCCTCACCTTGTAATAAGCCGTTCATCCTCATCTCCAAATTCCCCACCCATCAGAGATGGCTCACCAACAACCA
>JAHPZR010050332.1:0-12500 GCA_019787425.1 Platygyra sinensis | reverse complement strand
TACGGACACAAAAATATCTTTTTACAGTGGTTAAACACAAGAGAGTCAAAATCCAGATGATGATCGAGAATAAGTGAAGATTTAAGGCGTTCAAAAACATTTCTACGCCTTCACAGGAATCAGAGTTGCGCCAAGTTTTAATTTTAGTATAAAGGCATATAATGTATTCATAACACCAAGCCTCAAATTATTGTTTGATTTAGGAATCATAATGTAGTGCAAAAGCCTGTCACCTAATGATTGCTCTGTTGAGTTCTGTAACAACTACACTTCAAAGTGGTCTTGCTCGACGGGGACTGTTACAATCTCAAAATATGTTAATTTGTATCTCGTTAAATCAAACCTGTTTTTATTCACACCTGAACTCTTCTTCCACCTTCGTTGCACTGACCTCATCTTCAAAGTTGTCGTGTACATCTTTTCTACCGCTCGCATCGCAGGCTTTTGGGACAAAATAGCCAATGAGAAACCCGACCACCAGCGCCAATAGTACTGTCAAAACGACAGCAATCACAACTCGCTTTCGCCTCAATCTACCACATCTTTGATATTTACCAAGTTGATTTTCGGAAGAAGGTACAGTTTCGATTTCATTGTCAGTCCAGTCTGAGAGCGGTGTCATCGCGGTAGCTACAGTACAAGATCAGTCTAACAAACTGCTGCGGCAATCTGTACTTGTCCGACTGTTTACTGAACTGTTCAAACTAAGCGAGCAAAACATTAACCAAACTACTATTACATCGAGCAGAGGTCACAGAATGATGATTTCTGCCAATTGTATGAATTGCCGGAAGTTCTGCCATTGTATACATCCATTG
The DNA here is from genome assembly GCA_019787425.1 of Platygyra sinensis. Lineage (NCBI taxonomy): Eukaryota > Metazoa > Cnidaria > Anthozoa > Scleractinia > Merulinidae > Platygyra > Platygyra sinensis. Next base: position 11,682 of record JAHPZR010050332.1, on the reverse strand, counting down.
TGTGCAAAAATTGACTCATTTGAATTTTTGGCATTCATGCTCACTCTATACTGCTTATCGGCTGTAGTATCAGCCTTCTGTTTCACACTGGAGAAACAGAAAGCTATTCGGGGAAGGGGAACGGGGAAGAGGGTTTCTTAGACATAAAAAAGGCGGGAGGCTCGTCTTACATTTTAGGTGATAAAGAAGCGGCTTTAGCACTTTCTAGGGCCCGGTTCAACCGCAAAAGATCCACAACGGTGGCTTTTAAAGGAGCTACGTGACGATTAAACGGTTTGAAAAATTTAGCCTAAATTTTTAAATTTCGTTGTTTGTAATCCGTGCCAATCTTCTCCATCCTGAACTATCCTGGTTCCTTTATGGTTTATTATTATCTCTTTGGTGTTTTTCTGTCTTTGTACATTATTATTTTCAGGTTTCCTTCAATTTAACGGTAATTTTGTCGATGTTCAAAATAACTCAAAGTAGCTTGACGTAGCTCCTTTAAAGTACTCATTGGGGTAATGAGCCGAAAACAACTGAATATGACATGAGATGATTTATGTTTTGTTTTAGAAGTGATATATCTTAGGGCCCAGGTGAAAACATTTCAATCCATGTCCATAAAACAGGATATCTTGGTACTTCTTAAGAGCTCTTTTTTAAAGTTTCCGACAAGCAAACCCGCAGCTCAGGGAAGCGATCTGCCATTTTTCTCTCGAGAGCGTAGTTCCAATTACGCTATGATACTATACTAGTAATAGTTCACACTAAATCTGCCCCCGCTTCTATTTTATTTGTCAAGGGTATAAAATTCTTATAAAAATTCCACTGCGTATAAGGAAACTATTATTTATTGTATGAACTGAAATTTTATATTTTTCTTTATGAACTGTATCACTCATACTGTTAACTAACTTAGGCATCTTATCATAAATATGATCCAAAGAATCAACTACGTTAACTAAACCAACACTTCTGTTTAACTCATTCTATCACTTGATATTCTTTACATAATACTCTCACGAAGTGCATTCTGGAAAAAAATATCAAACCACTCTGTTGTTCTAGTCTGATACTGAAACAAATCATTTGCCTTAATATACGGGGACTCTACAAGCAAACGTATCTTGAAAGCAGAACAGAAGTCGAGATTTTTTGCCGAGATGTAAACAGAAGTATCGTGTTACTGTCGCCATATATGCAAATTGGAGTCAAGCTTTTTGTCCTCAACGAAAACGCCGCAAGACTTATTTTTACGTTTGGATCCCTGCCAGTCAAGCCAGCCGTCACATGGTCTCTACGCCACGTAAGATTACTCAGTAAAAATAAGCGGTCCAAATAAACGTGATCTTTATATGTGTAGTATTTGGGTCGAGTCTGTCAACCCCGTTCCTGATTTGTGTCCGACAAATCAGTCAACTTCTGTAGCAAACAGTTCAATCTGGTACCGCTGATTAACCTTTTAATTCAAGATATAAAGAATTCACTGTGATGACAGATACCCGCCCTAAAATGTATTTTCGCAAATATTCTCCTCTCCTCCTCGTGCGGCAAATAATATCTTTCTCGATCTCCTCCTCGTGTTCGTGGTTGCAAGAATTACCCATGTAGCATTGCCTTGCGAGCTGACTGAAAAATTAACCGGGACCACCGTGCGTGCCTAGTTTCTTCAAATCGGGATTGATTCGCATACTACACCAATATTTCTCATATTTCACACATTCTTTATACGTATACGCGGGGGAAACTATAATGCCTCCTCGGGTTTTGACCTCTGGGCCAAAACCCTGCGGGGGCAATTATCTCTGAGTGATATGCAGTCTCTTGAACATAGACGCTATTACAGTTCTCTTGTTTTATTATACAAATGCATGAACTCTAACGGTCCACAATATATCAAGAACTTTTTTGTGGTGTCCTGTGGATATCCGGGACTATGAACAGTGGTCACGTGGCCGAACCAGTGTGTGCATGTGTGTGTACGAGCGGGAGTTCGAAGGGTGACTTTGTGTTGCTCGAGTTATTGACCTCAGTGGCTTCTAGGAATACTACATTGGCGACGAGAATGGGCGAAATATGGGTGAGAAGCATTTACCACCGTTGGACTTAAACGGACCGGCTTCGCAAGTCGCGGACCGGTGGCGCAAATGGAAGCGCGCGTTCGAGTACTATGCCTTAGGAAAGGGCATCGACAATGTCCGTAAGAAGACGTCTCAACTTTTACACTTCGCCGGCATGGAAGTGCAGGACATATTCGAAGACCTACAGGATCCTGGTCCAATCCCTGAGGCGGGCGATAACGCGTACAAGGTCGCTATTCGCAAGCTGAATTTCTACTTTCGTGTCGAGGAGAATATTCCTTATGAGCGCCATGTTTTTCGTCAGCTGTCACTACAGGAGGGGGAGACCGCTAACCAGTTTATGGTACGCCTACGAAAACAAGCTAGGCATTGCAATTTCGGAACGAGTTTGAACGACAATCTGAGGGATCAGCTGATTGAGAAGTCAACGGATTTTGAGCTGAAGAGGAAATTGCTGGAACAAAGGAATATTACACTGGAAGAAGCCTTGGATAAAGCTCGTGCTTGGGAAGCGGCTGGGAGACAGGCAACAAACATGACTGTGAATCCAGCGGTGATGGAAGGAGACAGTGTAAATGCAGTCAAGACGGGACAAAGAAAAGGAGATGATAAGCCCAGAAAGTGCTACAATTGTGGAAGAGAGGGACATCTGGTGTGGGAGGTATGGTCATTTTGCTTTGTGTTGTCAGGGAGAGAGTGATAATTATGCAACTGGAGGTAAACCGGATCAGCGACGGAGGGGTTCTGATAGGCGTCAGTCTAACAATGCTAACTTTGTGGGGATGGGGACGCTTCTGACAGTGAGGAGAACTGTGCTTTTTGCATTTGCAGTTACAGAGAACCAAAGAGAAACGTGCAATGCAACTCGTCTTAAAGAACCAGTGCTGGAAGTGAATATTAATGGAATTACAACAAGAGTACTCATTGATTCGGGCTCAGTAAGTAATCTCATAGGAATGGAGGGATATGAGGAACTTAAGGCCCAAGGCCTTAACGCGAAGATGGAGGATTGCCACAAGCGGTTGTATGCATACGGCGGGAAGGAGTTGCAAGTGATTGGCCAGGTTCAAGTTGAGATCTCGGCAGGTGACAAGAAGATAGGTTCACATTTGGTGGTTACCAAGAGTGAAAAGTGTCTGCTGGGCCACGAAACCTCAAAGGCTGTGGGTCTGCTTCGGATTGGTTCGAGCGTCAGCAGTGAGTTTGTGGAGTGCAATGTTGTTGGCGAGAACTTAGCCCCAATCCTTCAGGCTAAGTATCCAACAGTGTTTGTTGGCGTTGGTAAGCTGAAAGGTTACAAACGGAAACTACACGTCGACCCAGATGTGACACCAGTAGCTCAGAAACCAAGGCGTGTCCCATTTGCACTGCGAGAGAAAGTAACTTCGAAAGTAGAAGACCTCATTGCTAAGGATATAGTGGAACGAGTAAATGGGCCGACGTCATGGGTTAGTCCGGTGGTAATTGCGCCAAAGGCATCAGGGGATATCAGGTTGTGCGTGGATATGAGAAAGGCAATTGCAGCTATCATTCGTCAAAGAATACCCATCCCGACTGTGGACGAGGTGTTGGAAAATCTCAGTGGTTGTGCAGTGTTTTCAAAATTGGATCTTTGTCTGGGATTCCACCAGATTGAACTAGATGAGGACTCCAGAGACATAACCACATTTGCCACACATGATGGGTTATTCAGATACAAGAGGCTGAGTTTTGGAGTATACTCAGCACCAGAGAAGTATCAGCAAATAGTAAGACAGGTAGTCTCCGATATCAATGGGGTTCAGAACATTGCCGATGACTTGATAGTGCATGGCAAGAACAATGAGGAGCATGACAGGAATCTCCATAGAGTGTTGCAGCGGTTACAGGGGAAGAATCTCACCCTCAACCCTCAGAAGTATCAATTCAGGATGGACAAGGTAGTCTTCATGGGACTTCTAGTGTCAAAGTACGGTATCGGTCCAACAGAAGAGAAAGTCCGTGCTGTACTTGAATCAAGCCGCCCAGCCACACCCACAGAGGTTAGAAGTTTCCTGGGGATGGTTGGCTTCAGTGCACGATTTATTCCCAATTTTGCCACCATTGCCCTTTGTATGAGGCAGTGAGCAGGAAGCGTCGTTTCAGGAACTGAAACAGCAGTTAGCCAGTGCGCCTGTTCTGGTATACATATACGACAAAGGGGCACATACTCGAGAGATAGCTGATGCAAGTCCTGTGGGGCTAGATGCAGTGCTAGTCCAGGAGAAGAATGGTGTGGGCAGAGCCGTCTGCTATGCCAGCAGGAGCCTTAGCAGTGTAGAAAGGAGGTACAGTCAGACAGAAAAGGAAGCGCTGGCACTAGTGTGGGCATGCGAACGGTTCAACCTATACTTGTACGGCTTGCAGACCTTTGACTTGGTGACAGATCATGAGGCCCTGAAGGTGATTTACTCTAGAGGATCCAAGCCATCAGCACGCATTGAGCGCTGGGTGTTGAGGCTGCAACCATATAGTTACAAAGTGTGCTGCGTCGCATCACGAGATAATATTGCTGATGCCCTGTCGCGTCTGACAACGCTCCCACTGCGGCGTCAGAGGTGTCGTTATGATGATGAACATGTTCGGATGGTTGCCCTTCAAGCAGTCTCCGTAGCCATTAAGATCCAAGAGATAGAGAGTGCCTCTGCAGAGGATGAAGAGTTATAAGCAGTGCGTAATTGCCTTGCTAGTGAAAATTGGGAGAAGGGCCCACGGTCATTCATGATGGTGCGTAACGAATTGACCTTCATTGGTCAAGTAGTACTACGTGGAACACGAATTGTGATACCCAAAGTGCTGAGATCAAGGGTTTTAGAACTTGCGCACGAAGGTCACCAGGGAATAGTCAAAATGAAGGAGAGACTCAGGTCTAAAGTCTGGTGGCCGGAAGTTGATAATGATGCAGAACGGAAGTGCCGGGAATGTTGCGGGTGCCAACTGGTTACAAAGGAGACAATCACTCCGCCTGTGAAAATAACCAGGATGCCAGAAAGGCCATGGCAAGATCTAGCACTGGACTTACTTGGGCCTATGCCAACAGGAGAACATCTGCTGGTCCTAGTGGACTACTTCAGCCGATGGGTGGAAGTTGACATAATTAAATCTACCACTTCTGAGACAATCATCAAGTGTCTAGATAAACAGTTATCTAGATATGGGGTACCTAGCACCCTGAGAACCGACAATGGACCCAACCTGGTGTCCGCAGAAATGGAAGAATACTTGAATGAAATGGGCATCGAGCATAGATTGACCACACCACTATGGCCCAGGGCAAATGGGGAAGTCGAGAGACAAAATCGTTCCCTTTTGAAAGTAATGAGAGAGGCCCATGCTGAGAAGAAAGACTGGAGGTTAGAGTTGAATAAGTACCTTCTGGCCTACCGTTCCACCCCGCATATAACGACTGGCCAGAGCCCAGCAGAACTGCTATTTGGAAGGAAATCCGGTCTACTAAGTTGCCAGAGGTTGCTGATCTAGAAGAATCTGAGGACCCGGGTTATCAGCAGGCCAGAGATCGCGATGTAGAAAAAACACAGGTTGGGGCAGACCATGCTGACAAGAGGCATCAGGCAGCAAAGAAATGCATCCAAGAAGAGGATTTTGTGTTACTAGAGAAGAGGAAGGAGAATAAATTGTCACCACACTACGAGAAGGAGCCATACCAGGTGACAGCACGTCATGGGGATCAGGTCCCGAATTAAAGTCACCTCAAGGCGTGCAATACAAGCGAAACATTCAGCATGTGAAGCAGTTTGTTACGCCAGCTACAGAGCCAAGGGGACCGAGCCTTGCAGAGCCTGCAGAAGTACCTTGTGAACAAATGTGTGGACAAGAACCCACATCCAGCCCAGGGATGGGAGCCAGTGCAGGGCCAGTTGAGGATCAGAGCCCTATCCAGCAACAGCTGTTACCAAGGAGATCAGGGAGAGTCACCCGACCTCCTGAGAGATTCAGTGACTATGTTACCCCCTAATGGTGTTTGTGGTTTCCAAGTGACACTGACTTTGATCGTACTGTACTTACAGTTTTTCTATTTACCTGATCGGACATTAATGACATTGCTCATACTATTTTGTTGAAATTTATGTTAGGGTTTATAAGCGGAGAAAGAGGAAGTTGTGGTGTCCTGTGGATATCCGGGACTATGAACAGTGGTCACGTGGCCGAACGAGTGTGTGCATGTGTGTGTACGAGCGGGAGTTCGAAGGGTGACTTTGTGTTACTCGAGTTATTGACCTTAGTGGCTTCTAGGAATACTACATTTTTTCAGACTCGTTATACTAAATATAATTTAAGAAGTAGGGGCGGCATTAATCTGGAACAACTCAGTACAACAACAGATTCTTTCATAACTCGTTTACCTATATAGTTAGTCGCCTATGGAATAAACTCAGCTGTAAACTCCCTGCACATATTAAAACATCAAGGTATGTTTAGTGACTTCACTCGTAACCTGAAGGCTTTTGACTTTAGCAAATTAGAGCCCAGCTGTCATTGTAACTCTTGTATATAGTTTTATTACGATCTAATTCGCTATGCTCAAACGATCGTAAATTATTTTCCTCTTAAAATCATTGATAAATAAATACACCAAATTGATGCTTGGATGCTCAGGCGGTCCAACCATAAGGACCGAGAACTTCACAAAGTAAAAATAAATAGTGGTCTTACCGAGAAAAAGCTGAAAATTACTCTAGAAGACTGAAATGTTTTCGTAGTGTTACCGATATTACTCTTCGCTTCTTTTCGCTTCTTCTCAGCGACGGCTTTGGTTTTGCGAATCTTCTTCTCATCTTCAGAATCTAAGGCGAGATCAACGGTCTCATACTCTTGGACAACAAGCCAACCATCTCTGTTCTTGTCAGCACCTTTGATCAACTTCTGCCCCTTTTTGATGATAAGCTTTGCTTCTGCAACCAGCTTGTGAATATCAGCTGGACTACAATCACTCTCCTCGGTTTGTCCAACCGCAAATTCACCTCGAACTGCTTTCGCTTGCCTTTATACTAAATGTCCGCGGCTTCTTTATCGGACTTCGCACTTCGTTCAAATTGCTTCCCTTTCTCTACCACTGTGAGGTCAGATAGCCTTTAAAAAGCGAAAAAACTTCATCGACCAACTCTGACTTCGAGGAATAGTTTGAGATACAATGTGAGCTTAGGCGATGGAAGGCGCCGAACCACTCTCTATCGTGGGGCTTGTACATAGCCTTCTCACCCATCGAAATGAAATGAAATGAAATAAACGCCAGGATGGAGAACACGAGCGAGAGGAAACTAGCAACTATTTGAAGCCTTAAATACTAAACAACAATCAACCACAAAATCCCTGGAGACACGCCCTAAGGGCGTGTTCCAACAAAACACGAAAAACATTAACTGCTAACTATCTGTATCAGGTTAATGCCAGCGGAAAATACATTTTCCATTTGTTTTTTAACAGTTAATGTAGTTCTTACCTTAGTATCTTGGTATCTTAAGTAATCTTTATATTTCAATTAGACTATATTTATTTATTTATTTATTTCATTTTTTTTCTATTGATATGTTCTTGACATATTTTTAATATATTTTATATAGTTTTATTCATAGATAGTTCTATATGTCTTACGTTTTAAACATGAGTCTCTGGCTTGGGCAACTGGGCAACCATGCCTCACGTATGACAATAAACTTGATTGACTTGACTTAATTGAATATTATTTGCAGCAAAACACGTTTAAACGGTACTACGCATGAACAGACCATTATTTGAAGGCAGTTATTTGCAGGTCACGTGGTGGGTTCTCGGCCAATGGAAGGGAAGAAAACAATGCGTCGAATGATAAACGTTGTTTTTCAGAGGACAGCAAAGAAATGTACTAAGAATTACAACGAACGGGCACAGCTATTATTATGCTCATTACAACTTTTGTTTAGCGACATTCCCGTTGCTGCTGTCATCGTGCTTCTCCATACAAGTGACGTATCTCGCCCTTCATGAACAGCTAGTGCGGTAAAAAATGCCACAAAAGGCCCAAGTGATCACAATCCTGTATGTATATTTATGCCGCACCACACAAAAAAAATTATCCCGTCGCTGCAAGTTGAAACAAGGCACCCCGGAGAGGGGGTACTTTTAGAATTTGTGGGTGGGAATGTGCCACTGGGACCCTGCAACCCTCAGCGTATACCAGAGCTAGTTCAGCTGAATTTTGCTACCCTATACTAGAGTACTAGGAACAGAACCGTCCTAAGTGAGTCCTAATTTTGGACACGGGCTTTCGATCTTCAACCTCGTATCCTGGTCAGTCCCTGGCTGGGGTCGCTGGTTACATGCTAAACAATGCTAAGCACGTGCGTACGAATCATCAAGACAATGAATTGTTTAATTTTAACCAGTATTATTAATGCCACCGATTTCCGTCTATCAACGCTGTCGAGGCTGAGTCGTGAAAATTTAAACTTGCCGATTTCATTTTTTATATATTTTTGAGTAGCAATCCCTGAGTTTCCTTAGGCTAGATTTAATCTTCAACCAACTGGTCAGTTTCGTGAAAAGTGATACTCTATTCTTGACCCAAACGCTAGGGTAAACTGCTTGAAAACCATACCCTTGACAGCGGCACATACCTATATAGCCCATATATGGCAGTACCCTGCCCCCCCCCCCCCCCCCCCCCCGTTCACTTCCGAGTGCAATACAAGGATGTCCGTCGGGGTTGTGTCCCGCAAGGTGGAACCTGTTGTATATAATAAATAGTATTTTTTTTATAAATACACTACCTGCGTCGTAACCTGATTTCTATCACACCCACGAGATTTCAAAATTGCGATCTCAAGAAAGAACGGGAACTTTGCGATCTCTGGGCTTTAAGTTGCGTTTCAGAGCACAACTAAACAAACATGCCACGAGGTATCTTGAGATGTGTTTTAATGCTGTGTATTTTTCTAGCAGCTGGGATTTTGGTTTCGATTTTGGATCGCATATTTACACTCAGCGGCTATCGAAGTTACCATTTAGATGATAAATCTTCCACTTATCGACTTGGAGACATAAAGGATTTCCAAGAGGTTGGTATGGCAAAAAGTTGGGTACGCAAGTTTGCCACTCGAAACGTAATTGTACGGAAACGGTACGAGTCAAAACAACAAAGAAAAACAAACAGCCAAGCTCATAAAAGAAAGAACAATAGAGAGCAAAATATCACCAGGGAATCAGCGTTCGCTGTTTTTAAACAGGATTGGTGTCGAATGCAAAGAGCTCGGTTGGAATGGAGAGAAGTTCTCGGCACGTGTTTCAACTCCACCGAATGGGAAGAGCCGAACATCCTTGGTCAAGGAATCAATCAAATAAGTGATCCCGGCAAAAGTTTCATTTCGTTTTGGGATATTAGACAAGCGGGCGAGTTTAGCCGCTTTGTCATCCAGACAGTGTCACCTAGCGGTGATGTTAAAACGATTGGAGGAGACTCGTGGAGAATTCATCTCCACGGCGCTTCGTCTCTCGCTGCAACAGTGCTTGATCACGGCGATGGCACCTACGAAGTTTTATTTCTTGTTATCGAGGGTGGTGATTATGAGGCTAAAATCTTCCTGGATTACAGTCTCTGTCGCGGATTTAAAGACCCACCACCATTCTGGTTTAAGAAAGGTAAGCGTATGTGATCAATAGACGTGAGTTTTCGCAATGAATTTCTGCTTAATCTTCCTATCTACATTCAGTTTATATCAGTTCTTCTTATTTCTCCCAAAACGTTATCTTGCGGGAGGTGCCTCGACCGTTGGCTAATGGAGAGCTTTAGCAATGTCGCCGGCGACCCGGCGCCTAGTGAAAAATCAATTTATATTTTACTCTTGAATTTCTCAATTGTCTAGGTCTGTACAGCGCGCCTAATGGTCTCAGAACTTCATGCTAAATATGTTACACAAGCGTTCAATTCCAAATGAAAATACGAAAAATTAATTCTCCTCTCTCGTTTACGTTCGACAAAATACGCATAACGTGATCATTTCACGTTCTTGTTTATGCAGAGGAGGGCAAAGAAACGTACATAAATTTATAACGCTCGTGAATAGCCATCTGTTCTACTCAATAAACCTTTTGGTTTGGTGGCGTTCTAGTTGCTATTGCTGTTGCTATTTCTGGTCATTTACAGGTAATTCTCAAGGCAAAAATCAGCCCGATGGTGTTCTGAAAGGAGACAGGCCCTACCTGATTGCTCCTTTCAAGGGTGGAGAGAAAGTTACATTTCATGTCCCGCCATCAGAAAATAACCAGAGACACAGTAAGTGGTGGCTTCCCGCTCAATTCAAAGAAGTGCAATCTTCTTTCGCAACAAAGATTGTCGAGTAACAACCCAGAAGAAAGAAAACGCGAGAACACAATTTGGTCTGTCACTTGGAAATGGAGAGAAGGGACAGAGAGAGGCATTGGGAGGTGGTTTCAGTGTATCCAAGAAAAACTTATCGCGAGGCGATATGTGACTAAACAAATTGAATTTGGTCACACATGCATACGTTATCCACAGATAACAAACTGTCCAATTCTCGCTCGTTGAAGCATCGCATAATTATTAATTCATGTGTCTGTCCGCCTATTGATAACGAAAAATTAGCCAATGAGTACACAAGAATTTCTGCAGTTATTGTAAAAATAGTATGAAGCACACTGTATAGATTTTTCAATGAAGTACGACCACTTGAGCTGTTCACGTGAGGCAGTCGGATTGGCCTTCCTTGGGTCCTACTCTTCCACTTCTATGTACCCGTGTATTATTCTAACCAGTGTCACAGAATCACACCCTGAGAGATTTCTCCACACAGTGGCCCAACCTAGTTCCCAGTGCCTTTCCTTTGTAATTTAGAAGAATGAAATTGCCCTGGGAAGGAAGTTTATTTTTCTCGCCCGTTTCGTGTCATTGTGATCTGAAGCCGCGTCCAGACTAACCGGAGAAATGTGAAAACGGAACAGTCACCGGCTGCACAAAAGCCTCAGTGCACGCTCGAGTGTTTGGGTTGATCACATTGGTCGTCTTCAAAATGTCCCGGTTTAAAAATGTTTTCCGTTCACACGAAAATGCAAAGCCGGTGTTTTCAAATTTCTCCTGACTTAAGAGCGTTTCCGAAAAGCTCCGTTTTTGTGACGGATAAGTGTAGAACGTGGGCCTAACCGTAAAAAATATCGGTTGCGATTTCAAATTTCTTCGGCGTTGTGAGGACAGGACGGCTAACACTCTGCCTTGTTCTGTGTTTATCGTCAGTTGATGCTCTAGTGAAAGAGGTTTCCACAAAGTCCACAAAGCTTCAGAAATACACGTGCGATTCATCGTGTGGAACATTGCTCTGGGATGGCTTTGGTAGATGGGTACATGGCCAGTGGAAGCCTTATATAAAAGGTAAGGTTTATAATTGACAAAGAGAATTCTCTTGATAAAAGGAAATACAACGGCCTTTTGAAGTCGCGTTGTATAAGGTGTTTCCTTTTACTAGTAACCAGTGTATCAAAAAGTGCTCTATAAGCGTATATAAAATAAGATGCATTCAAATGTTATACCTGGCTGAACCAATAAATTGCTGTCGAGGTGGAAACAGTGCTTTCTTTCATCATTTCTCTCTCT
>JAHPZR010050331.1:0-14882 GCA_019787425.1 Platygyra sinensis | reverse complement strand
AAAAGCAATTTCCCTCGCGTGGCCAGCAGCTATGCATTCATTGGAACAAAACGTTTTACATAGAAAAGACTTTCGACTCCCCGCAGAATTCATGTGAAAATACTCTATAGTGTAACGTGCACGATTAACGCTTAAGATATCAACAAGGAAGAAAAAATAAAAGGGGCTCCTGAGAAGCTTTGAGTTAGTTTACCTGACAGAATGCTGTACTGAAGCTGTTTTTCTCCCCACAGCCTCGGACTGTGGAACAAGCTGGAATGGAATGACTTTGACTTTGGTCCTTTAGCTGGTAAGTAGATACAATCCCGCCCTCTCCTTGAGCGATCCATTCTCCACCATCGCACGTGCGGGTTAATAAAACTACAAAAGAAAACAAGACAAGTCACAAGGCGACTGAAAGGAATTTTAAATGCTGTCCGCGTACTATTTAACAATTCAATTATTCACTCCCGACTTCTATTAAAACCAATAGCGTGTTCTGTCGAGGGAACTATCGCTGAATAGTTTGCCCCCCGGAAAATCTGATGTTCTTATGTTACTTTTAATAGAACATCAGATTTCGGGGGCAACTTATCAGACCGGGGATAGTTTACGAGACCCACGCTTTTTAGCGAGGATTTGAAAAGTGCGCGTCCAAAATGGCGATAGGGCGCTCATTTAACAATTTATAGGCACATACGAAAAATAGAACGATTTTTTTTATAAATGGCCGTCCCCGGACACCATGGACGCCCGTGCTGGCTAAACTATGACGAGACCTAAAGCGCTATTGTCTTTATTGTTCAGTCCATAATTCTCTTCTGCGCGCTTATTCAAAGATGAATTGAATTACTTTCAACTTTTGTGATACGAACCGTGATGCCAAATGTAAAACTTGAAAACAAAGCAGTAAAAAAACCCCTTAAGGGATTGCCTACTAAATACAAAGGTTTTTGCGCCAAGTTAGGACCGCGAGGAAAAGAATACTTGCAAGGGCTATTGAAATCCACAAAGAAAAATAGGGGTAGCCACGCATTTTTTTCGAGATAATTAGCCTTGAATCTCAACAAAATGCTGACATCAGTCATTTTTCTGAAAAAACGCGGAAACGATATTTCTTCTTAAATTTCCTTAGAGTTCGCCTTACATCAGAAAGGCAAACACATTAAAAAAGATCTTTAAACTACATGGCAAATGGTAACATTAAAATCATTTTTGTTACGTTTTTAGTAACCAAATCGTTGCAAAATCGCTTTTATCGTCTCTGACAGCCTTCCTCTGGTTCAGCTAAAATACAGCTAAATACCTTTTGCTCACTACCAGAAACAATCACATGTTGAATAGGCTTGCCGCTTTCATTCGGGGGGGGAACAAAAAATGTAGGTAACCACGCCGTGTTTTTTAAAGTTATTGATCTTTTTGAAATTTTAACGGTGCCCGTTACATTTTTTCCTGTCACCTCCCCAGTAAGTAAGACATTTGCGTGTCTTCGCGCCGCACGTACGCCATCTGCAGGTACATGTTTGCAGTTGGAATTTTCAGTGTAATTTTCGAAAGATAACACCTGAGATTTTCAGCTGGAAGAAGTTTAACAGTAGTGGCTAGCGGTAGCTGCTATTCTGGTCTCCCTGGTTTAAGTACAGGTTCATTAAATGTTGATTTGTCACCGTAGGAAATTTTTCTTTAATTTTAGTCGTGTGCTTTGGTGCGTAAGTTGATTGCGTCCAATAGGGAACTTAAGCACCGACGACGGCGACGCCAGGGCACGCCTATTAAAATTGAATTTAAATTTACTCTCGAATTTCGTAAGTTTAAACCCGTTCAGAGAGCACATCTGTCTAAACAACCTGCTCAACTAAATGTGCGAAAGCAACGATCAGTTACATAGAGGAAATCCCAAAAAAAAAAATATTTGCCGTCGTGGCGTACTTCTCCACAATACGCAAACACTTGGTCATTTCACGTTGTAGTTTGGCAGAGAACGGTAACGAAATGTACAAAGATTTATAACGCACGTGCCACAGCTATTGTTCTTGCTCATTAAATCCTTTTTGTTTGGTGACGTTCCCGTTGTCCGTTTTGGCCGTGCGTGGGTTTTGCTTAAGTTCCCTAATGTCAACCCAACGCGCGCGCGCGCGCTTAGAGACCATGTGCTTACGTGATGCGCAGACGTGTGCGCACAACAACAAAATGTAGGCACCGTCCTTAATACAATTTCAATTGGTTATTTCCTACACACCCGCTTGTTTACAAAAAAAATTTCACGGACGAGTATGTACATCTGAGTATTTTCCGTGGACGGGCAACTATGGGTTGATAGTCTGGAGTTTTAACGCAAAACCACGACGGCGACCGGCGACGGAGCGTCACCAAACAAAAGATTTAATGATCAGAACAATAGCTGTGCACGTGCGTTTTGAATCTTTATACTTTCTTTGCCGTCCGCTACAAAACAACACGTGAAATGATTAACTTCCACGTATTTGAACAGCGCGAACCGCAATGGCTATTTTTTGTGATCTTCTTTTCGAATTGAACGCCTGTCGGTTGCACGTTATCCTGAGCAAGGTTTTAGACCGTAGCGTACTGAAGAGATTTACAAAGCTGCGACATTCGAAATGGTAAAATATAAAACAATTTTTATAGAGGCTTGTCCCCGCCGGTAGCCGTCTCATTCTAAAACTCCCTAGTGTCTCTTCCTCTCCACGGACGAACGTTGTCGCATCACGTGATAATTTAAACGCAATTAAGAATCGGACAGAATTTAATGTGAACTATCACGCACAGATTCGATAGCGAATAATCTAGTTTGTTTAGTATAATCTACTAATCGTTAAAAACTTTATCTTAATCCTCTTCACTAGACACTTCGAAAAAGCAAGAAGCGCCGTCGTTTTTGTTAACACGACACACAACTTCGCTACTCACTATTTATTTAAAAATTAGATTATGAGCTCGAGATTTCTATTTAAACAATGAGTGTTTCTGTCGAGGAACTATCGGCTGATAGTTGCCGCCGCGGAAATTTGATGTTCTTAAAAACAAATATTGCCCGAGAAGCGAAGCTTCGAGGGAAACATGCTAGTTTTAAGAACATCAATTTCCAAGGGGCAACTATCAGACCGATAGTTCTGAGACATAAACACTCTATTGTCTTTATTGTTCACCACTAAATTTCCCGTAGCAGGCATGCCTCAAAACTGAAAACGACAAGAAGTTATTTATCAAAATTTCCAACCGCTATGAAGCGCTTAAGGACGTTTCGCGCGCCATTGCTACTGCGCATCTCTAGTGCGCACGCTTTTCATTGGTCACGCGCGTGCCACGTCATTTTCAAGCGCGCGCACTGAGTTCGAAAACTCAACAAAAATAGAGGCTGATGACCTTGCGTTAACTTTGTGTGCGGAATATTTTGTTGGATGCTCGGTGACCCCACTTTTTTTTCGGCAGATCACTTCCTTTTCTGATTCTTTCCATTATACTAAAAAACAAAAAAAATCTGTACGTGGGAAGTTTTAATTATTTCTCATATACTATTCAAATAGGGTCGAATTGGTACGTGGATACAGGTGTGCGTAACTTAGAAGTTGTATTTTTAAGGCTCATTCTAGCTGATTTAATGACATATGTAGCAAAGATCTATCAAATAGGCCTATATATGCTGTGTTAAACACACATATACTTAGATATGATTCTTCAACTTAAATATATGCCGATAGTAATGAATCCGGCCAGAATCGCCTCGAATGACTGGAAATCCTAGAAATGCTATGGTCTGGCTGCGCCTTATCTTCAAAACGAGTTCGGTGACCCCTGATTTTTTTTACGTTTTTAATCTAATCTTATCATTTTCTACCTGCAGTCCAAGTTTTAAAAAATTCTGTGCGGGGGAAGTTTGGGGGGGGGGGGGGGGGCGCGAACGTCCTTAAATAGGTGTTCGTATTTTTCGTATGTTGCCTATAAATTGTTCAAATGAGCAGCCCTATCGACCATTTTGGACGCGCACTTTTCAAATCCTCGCTAAAAGCGTGGGTCTCCGTAACTATCGGTCTGATAGTTGCCCCTGGAAATCTGATGTTCATTAAAAGTAACATAAGAACATCAGATTTCCGCGGGGGCAACTATCAGCCGATAAGTTCCTCGACAGAAACACTCTATTGTTTAAATAGAAGTCGGGAGTGAATAATTGAATTGTTAAATAGTACGCGGACAGCATAAAATTCCTTCCAGTCGCCTTGTGACTTGTCTTGTTTTCTTTTTTGTAGTTTTATAACCAGCAGTGCGTATTGGAGACTGGATTGACTCAAGGAGAGGGCGGATTGTATCTCTTACCAGCTAAGACACAAGTCATTCCATTCCAGCTTGTTCCACAGTCCAGAGGATGTGGGAGAAAACAGCTTCAGGTACAGCATTCTGTCATGTAAACTAACTCAAAGCTTCTCAGGAGCCTTTTATTTTTTCTTCCTTGTTGATATCTTAAGCGTTAATCGTGCACGTTACAGCTATAGAGTTATTTTCACATGACTTCCTGCGGGAGTCGAAGTCTTTTCTTATGTAAACACCGTTTTGTTCCAATGAATTGCATAGCTGCTGGCCACGCGAGGGAAATTGCTTTCAGTTGGTCTTTTGAGATTTAATATGGTGGCCAGGTCAAAAGACGATTCTTTTTCTCTGAAATTAGTGTTACACTGAATAGTTTTTGTGTTAATCGGCGTTTCTTAAAGGTTCATGTTTGTTGTGTTCTTTCCAGGTCACCTCTGTTTGCTCTGGAGCTTGGGCTCCGTGGGTCTCGGTGTGCTGTGCTTGTGTGGAATGGTTGGGAGGGGAGGCTTACCGCTACATAACAACTCCGTTGTGTCGTACGGCTTAAAGTCCGCAAGCAAAGAAAGATCAGATCGATTGGGATGATTTAAAAGTTGTTCCAAAAATCAAGTACGTATAAATGTACTTTAAAGTGTATAGTGGAACTACAAAGCAGTCCCTCGGTAGATTTTAGTAAACCATGCGGCGTCAACGATTTTTGCTTGAGGGGGGGGGGGGGGGGGGGTGGGTGGAGGGAGGGGGCGTGGTTAATTTGGAACATGTGCGCTTCCTCAGTATCATCCCTGCATTGTAATAGATTACTTAGATAAACATAATCAGTAGTATAGCTTGACCAAAAGTACACCCAACTTCAGATGTTTGCCGCTCGATCCCCGTCTAATGTTTACAATAATAAAACGAGCTAGACAACAGACAAAGGACAGATGCAAATAGCAATGGGTGCTGTTGTGAGCCTCCGTCTTGCTGTTACAAAGCGGCCCTTCCGCCTAGAAAACGTCACAACTGCTTCAATGATAAGATGAAAGTTGGGGTTAAGGCGACAGATAGAATAAAGAGTCCAATACGAGTGTCATGGCTAATGGGGTAGCGCTAACATATTTATTGTAGTCCTGGTTTACGGTTAACGTGTATCTTCAGAGTGAAACATTTCAATTTTTCGTTTTCTACCGTAAATAAACTATGAGCCACGAGCTTTCAGACAAAAGAAGAAAATTCAAAATCAGCAAATATGCCGTAAACTCTCCTTGAATAAGTTTGAGGACTGTCATTTTCAGTGTTATTTAATTAATTACCCTTTTGTTCAAGTGCGGGTTTTTCAAAACCCTGTTTTCGATGGATGGAGCCACTTTGAAGAGTTGAAACTCGAAGGCGATTTCTCCGATTCAGTCGAATTTGGTCAAAAAGCGAGCCGGTTGGGGATTGACAATTCTGACAATTATTTTGTTGCGAATATGATTAAAATGTTCTGCAACTTTTAAATGCAATCAAACAAAGGAAAACCCCAACACGTTTTGTAAGCGTGCCTGATCGCGAGAAAAAATCTAAAATTTGCAAAATATAAAGATCGTGCTGAAGAGTAACTTTAAAAAAGTGATGTATAGCTTCGAGTTTAGACTTCGGGGGAAAACTTCGATAAGTCAGTTTTCGGGAAACCTCCTAAAAATTCTGAGTAGCCGATCTATGAGCTGGTGTAGGAGCTAGGGTATCTTTCGATGTGATCGCTAGGCGCTGCATCTGCTGTACCAGGAGACACTCCTGAAGGTACACGCTAACCTTAATTGTAGTGTTTCTTTTTACCGATCACTGTCTAGCTGTGGATCGAAAACGGCGTGCTCTTTAAACCGAGAGGATGTGTGAAAAAGGAATTCTATATTGGCTCATGAAACAACACCAGCCTTTGCGGGAAAAGTAAAAGTATAATTGATTGAGGGTTTTGCTCTTTCACAAGACCAGCCATCCCTGTCTGCATCTGCTGGACCAGGACCAGTTCTCTTTTTTTACCGATCACTGTCTAGCTGTGGATCGAAAAAAGGTGTGTGCTCTTTAAACCGAGCGGATGTGGGAAAATGAATTGTATATTGGCTTATGAAACAACACCAGCCTTGACGGTAAAACTAAAACTATAATTGATTGAGGGTTTTGCTCTTTCAAAAGACCAGCCATCCCTGACTAACCTAGCTGCTAATTAATGCCTGTTTGAACGTGCTCTATCTAAGCAATCAGGTTTGAGAGATTTTCATCTGTTGATTTTTTTCTTCTCAGTGACGCGACTTGGGTTAAAACATTGTTAATCTACATAATGTGAGGAGACTGTAATCGCGCTCCACACGCAATCTACACGGTAATCTTTGGAACAGACTACAAACAGGTGTTCCTCGTGTTCTTGGTCGTTCTGTAATTTGAAGGAATTATTCAACTTTGAGAAAACGTCCCCAGGTTTTAGGCTCAATTTACAGTTCAAAAAAATTGTTTTATCAAGGATAAAAGTCCGGGAATAGTTGGAGAATTTTGCCGAAAAGTGACGTCTTTGGCAACCATGATTAAATCTAGATCACTGGGCCATACCTATTAAAAAATGGGTTTTTTAAACATGAAATTTACTTGGGGATATTGACATGAATAATTACCGCAGTTCGGTTTCCTTTGGCGGTTTGTTTTGATGGAATTAAGACTTTTATTCATGTTATGGTGTACTGTAGTTGTACTATTGACTTCAATCAATAAGTTATAAGGTTTCCTTTGAGATTTTGGAACAAGATTTGACATGTAATTGTCGTTAAATTCACAAGTGATTACAACTCTATGTAATTGATTATTCATCCTCAAATAAAATAATTTGTCTGCTATTCATTAAATAACCATTTGCTACTCTTTGTCAATTTTAACCTCAAGTGAAAACTTCACTTGAATGAAAAACAGAATAGCGCGCTAATTTGATTAGAATCGGACTCAGATTTAAGTAGATTCCTTTCACAGGAGAAAAGGAAATACAAGCTTGATTACACATAATGGTTGCATTATGTTAAGATAAAGCTCAGTACGTGATCGGCGTTAATAGCTGATCATACTTTAGTTAAGCATACTTGACTGTCTGTTGCCTGTTCAAACGCCAATTTTAGATGACTAGGGTGGGTTCGTAATGTCCTTAACTGTCTTCTCGGCGTCAGAGCATTTTTGCTATCAATAGCTGGTAACTTGACAATTGCTTGTGTTCCTGAAGAACACAAACTCAACGCATTACGAAATTCGGTAATTCTTAATACGTACACAACTGGGTTTATGAAAGAGTTGGAAAAATTTACCAGGTTCACAAGCATATTATCTCTCGAAGAAATGGAGATGCCGTGAACGCCCAAAACGCTTGTAATAATTAAAGGTAGCCACGATAACAGAGCGAGTCCAGAGGCGATCAACAAGGTCTTTGTTAAGCGTTTGTTATGCAAGGCTCTGTTTTGCTGTTGTGAAGCGACCCTTCCATGTTGAAGCTTTCTCCAAATACTGAAGTTGAAAGCGCATATAATGAATGTTAGAATCAGAGCGTAAGGCGCCCAGGCGAACACAGCAAGTTTATGTGAAGCTAAATGACCCAGTGCTATGAATGCTGACGATATAACGATAGCCAGTGTCCATACAATCACAAGAACGATGCGATATGCTCGTTTTGTCACTGTTTGACTCTTTAACGGCCAATAAATAGCGTAAAATCTCTCTCCAGATATCGCGGCCGCAGATATTAGAGAGGCTTGTGCAAAAACGGTATCAGTGACGACGTGAGAAATGAAGAAGGAATAATTCGACATTACTTCTTCTGCTCTCCAAAGGTCATAGGAGCTTCCGATGAACAAAATGTAGATAGGTACAGATAGTATTCCAAGCATGAGATCAGCAAACGCCATGCTGATGACTAGAAATAAACTTTTCTTGCGAAGTCTCTTGTTGACTACGAACAGGAAAATGATGAGCAAATTTCCTACGATAATTAAGAGTGATGCCAAAATAAAAGCGCTGCACAATGCGATGCCTTCTACCTTGGAAACGGCCATTGCACCACTCGCATTCCCCGAAGATTTGCTCTCTGTTGATGTGCTGTTCATTTTTGGCTTTTCCATGAGGGAGAAAACGTTTTGACTTCGATGTTATGCTGATGAGTACTTCTGCTTACTGAAAAGTATAACAAAATTCCTCTATGGCTAAACGTGACCGATGAAGAATTGGCAAACCACAGCAAATCGTGTATTTCCACAGCTTATAATTCTTGACGATACACAGTTCACTCCTATACCTGCTGTACCACCTACGTTTTAGTTCTGTCTTGCCAAGGGAACAAAGCACATGTTTTAAGCCATTTCAATAACAACATTCCCGAAAGTCATTGGTTCTTAGCACGTGCTATTTTCGCGAAATATGACGTGCAAGTAGATAAGGTGCTTAATATCAAAAAGGTTCAGTTACGCGAAATCTAACAACAGTGTTTCCGGTAACAAAACGCGCTTTCCTTGCAAGTAAATGGATTCCTTCTGATGAATGAATATTGCCGGCTTCTTTACATTCCAAAAACGTTAAAAGAAAACCGATTTTTTCCAGCAAAGTTTGTGTGTTAAATTATTAACAGGTTCTTCTTTGTCTAAATTTCTTCCTCAAATTTCTTTTATGACCAAACTTCGAGTCCTCGAATTCGGTCAGTTATCATAGAGGGGATTAAATCGTGTTATCATGCAATTAAAAATATGCAGAGTTGCCACAGGTCAAGAAACGGCCAGGGAAAAAAATTCTTCAAGGTCAGGGAAAAGTCAGGGAATTTTATTTTGAGACATAGAAAATTGACATCTTCGACTGAAAAGTCAGGCACGATTGAAATTATAACATGGCTTATGTCATATCATCGAAGGCTGAGAGAAAATTTCAGGTCGCAGTGATCTTAACATATCAGGCTTATAAATAAACTGAAGGGAAGGCTTTTAAGGAGAGGCCGGAGCCGCTCCTTTATCTGAAATTTCCTATTTATTCGGTCGGGGAAATTTTATTTTTGTCAGCGAAGAGGCAGGAAATTTTAAAAATAATGTCTGTTGTAACCTTGATCAGTACAGATTGCTGTCTGAGTAGAAATTTTTAGTCGACATTTTACTGATTTACCCTTGCTATTTCTTGAGTCCATCCTAAAGAAATAGGTCGTCATTAAAAAGTATATTCATTACGAACATTTAGTAGACAAAAAAATTCATAGACGCGTTGAGTTAGCTTCCCACGCAGACAATCTGGATCAATTAATAATACTATCCAGAGGATTTATCCGTAATTTAAAACGTAATTTGAAACTTTAATTGTAAAACTGAAGTAGTCGTGGATGCTAGGGCCGGCTGTCGAGCACAGCTAGAACCCAAGGCGTACGGGCACTTTCGGACTTGGGAGGGGGTTTAAAAGAAAAGTAACCAAGTAGAAATTTGGGAATCACGCCAACGGCATTGCTTTGTTATGTTTTCTCCAGAGTGTCGTTGCCAAAAATAACACATTGTTTCCTATCTAGGGGGCTGCAGCGCCCCCTCACCTTCCCCTCAGCTCTTACGCCTCTGGCTAGAATTGCTTCGAAATTCCGGTTATTTTGAATTCCATTAAGAAAAACTTTCGCACAGACATTTTCTCAAACTATGTACATCAATAGTTGTATAGTATGATCTTCCGGGTGCTGAGCCGGTATATGATCATCAAACAAGCTCATCTTGGTGACATAGTACTTTTTTCTCATAAGGACGATGCTCAATATACTATTACTATAAAACAGTTTTTTCTACCCTATTCGGCGCGAAGCGCCGTAAGCGTGATTCTCGCGTGTGAAGCGCGCGAGCCCCACACGCCCGAAGAGGAGAGAAAACGTCGTATTTTTTAGCTTCTCTCCCCATTCTTCCTCGCTGTTTCTACACTCGCTTCAGACCTTTGGTTCGAACGTTGACCGCGTCGCTCGCGTCCGCAAAAAATACGACTGTTTTGCAGTGTAATATAGTTTCATTCTTTAAAGGAGATGTTATCTTTCTTTGAAAGCACATCCGTAAGTAATTGATTTTTTCATTTTCTAATGTTAGAATTGAAGCACGGAAGCCTAAAATTGAAGTAAAACTCAAACATGAACCTCCAGCCTTGGTGAACGAGTTTTATGAACTTCAGCTGGTTGTTGAAAGCTTAGAAGAGACGCCTGTAAAAGACCTCAGGTAGGCGAAATTAGAGGACAAGTACGTGTACTTTAGGAATTTTTCCTGTGAATCTAAAGAGCAGAAGTAAAGTGTGTAAGTTTGGATCCTTTGAGAATTGCTTCATCATACTTTGCACTGCTCTGAACATCAAAGCTTAAGAGTGTCTTCAAATGAGCACGATTAAACCATTATGCATGCGTGATTCACTGCATTCGTCTTCTTTAGCTTAGGTGCACTTAAAAGTAATTTTTAATATAAGTAGACCATTTTAAATATGTCTCCTGGATTGAAATTGCCTTTAAGGTTTTTCTTTTCGAAGTTATTCTTATGACAGCGCTGACGTAAATAACAAGCTCTTTATACCCAATTATCTTTTCAAAATACACGAGCGATTCAAACTTAAATAACAGTAATTATAATCCATCAAATATTTTTTGCTAGCACGTGATTGGTCCAGACACATACTTGACTGAGCAATATTGCCCCAGCTACAACTGTGGAACATGCAAGTGATATTACCCAAGTTTCAAATCCAGCGTGCTGCGAAAATAAACACAATAGCCCTGATTGATTTGAAAAATATGCTCGGCTAGATGGCCTTGGACGTTATCCTTGGACGTTATCGAAGCTCGTAGTTTTCCTCGAGCTACACTCTCGTAAAAATGTTCGCTTCTCGGCCGAACAAGTAAATATCCGAGCATATTTTTCTGCCAATTGGGGGCTATCATTTATGTAGAGCGAAATTCTGTGAATTATTGAACGTTAGGTATGAAGTGGTACGGACATCTTGCTTTAGATTTATTTCGTTACCCTAACACTGCCGCAGTGGCTGGATGTGGCATGGTCGAGGTACTAGTTAAATACTTTATGATTTTTATTTCAGAGTCTGGTTAGGATTTCAGGATGAACACGAGACTGCTGAGGGTGGTAGGTTCTCTTTAAATATTTACATCGTATTTAACAGATTTTTTCAGTACAGTGCTCGTATAGCTACATCTTTCAAAGAGTTATTTTCCGGCAGCTATGCATGTTATTAGGTATTTAAAGGCTCAAACAAATTGGCTGTCAATAACTGTAAAATTTCCGAGTGACAAAAGCGCAGATGAGCCTGTACATTCTTTGTAGAATTTTGGGTTTTTAAAACCCGCGTCGCACAAAATTTCCCTATACCACGGACTCAAATTCCTTAGGGCATTACATCGTCTTATGACCTTTCAGTGACTTCAGAACTTAAATTTCTGCAGCTTGATCAAAAGCTGAATTGCTCATGCCTATCATGAAGCAAAAGTTTGTTTACTAAACAAAGATTTCTCTGTAGGCTGACATGGAATAGATTAGCATTATACTAAGAAAATGTTGATTTTCTAACGATGTCAAACTTAGCCATTAGTGCTAAATCCAGTCTCCTTACCTGTAAACCAACAACCAGTTGTAAACTTGACAAAGATGGGGAGCAGGGATGGCGGTGAGAGCCTCCCACCAATGTGGCCTGGGTTCGATTCCGGCCCAGTGCTGTTTGTGGATTGAGTTTGCTGTTTGTTCTCGGTTTTTCTCCGGGTTTTACGGTTTTCCTCCGTCCACAAAAACCAATATCTACAAATTCCAATTTCGACCAAGATATAGCCGAAGACTGTCGTAAAAACCACCTGAGTCCGATGTGGCTTCCTCCAAATATTGTGAGTTTATTTCTATTTAAGGACGTTCGCGCCCAAAACTTCCCACGTACAGATTTTTTTAAAACTTTGACTGCAGGTAGAAAATAATAAGATTAGATGAAAAACGAAAAAAAATCGGGGGACCCCGAAACCATTTTGAAGATAAGGCCCATCTCAGATCATAGCATTTCTAGGATTTCCAGCCACTGAGGCAATTCTGGCCGGATTCATTACTATCGGCATATATTTAAGTTGAAGAATCATCTAAGTTATGTGTGTTTAACACAACATATATAGGCCCATTTGATAGATCTTGGTTACATATGCCATTAAATCAGCAAGAATTAGCCTTAAAAAAATAAAACTTCTAAGTTACGCACACCTGTATCCATGTACCAATTCGACCCTATTTGAATAGTATATGACAAATAATTAAAACTTCCCACGTACAGATTTTTTTGTTTTTTAGTATGATGGAAAGAATCAGAAAAGGAAGTGATCTGCCGAAAAAAAGTGGGGGTCACCGAGCATCCAACAAAAATATTAGCACACAAAGTTAACGCAAAGGTCATCAGCTATGTATTTTGTTGAGTTTTCGACTCGGTGCGCGCTTAAAAATGACGTGGCACACGCGTGACCAATGAATAGCGTGCGCACTAGAGATGCGCAGTAGCAATGGGCGCGAACGTCCTTAAACGTTCAGTCCGTAAGCCTTAGTTCCTTGGTTTTTTTTTTTTTTTTTTGCTTTTTTCTCTGGAAGCTCACATTCATAGCTATAGGTTTGCTATTTTCTACCTTAGTCAGATATTGTTTTGTGGGTTTATTCGATCTGAAGATATTTTTACTCAGTGCAGAATTAACACTAATGCGTCGCTTACCTCCCGTTTTAACTATTATTTGCAGCCGCTTTGATTTATTCCGAACTACCAGCAGCAGATAAGTCTGAAGGACAAACAAGGAGCAGCACTGAATTTACAGTGGAAGAAACCAACCAAACGGTAATAAAACACCTTAGCCTTATTTTAAACTTTGCCATTCAGTTAGCGCATTTGACCACAGAGACAAAATACTCATCCAGTGAAGTGTAACTGCTGCTGTTGTTTGTTCATTCCAGATCGCGAATTCTTACTTCATTAAATGTTCTCAAGTCGGTTCACGGACCGTAACAGCAAAGGTAAGCCCTGAACCGTGCTCTTTTGAGTAGTTTAACAGGAGAGAAGAACGTTCTTTTTAGACAGCTGTTCTTCCCTTAAAGTTTCCACAGGCCTTTACCAGGTTATGTCCGGCGGAGGTCTTTTCTTCCATTTGAATTTTCCTTATAGCCGCTTATTTTCTTTCTTGTGCTGCACGGATACGCATCGCTTTCTCCCCTCTGACTGCTGGGTACTAAAAACCCTTGTGTGGCAACCCCTCAAATAACGCCAAGGCCGGACGAGTTTTCACCGATATGATCATCATATGATGGCCATGATGATTTTGTTATATGAAGTTCAAGGGAAATGTCATGGCCGGTAAACTGCACCGTTGTGTCCGCTCACACGTAATGTACATCTGAAATCAAATCACCATAAAAATTATCTGTATTGTTTTTCATAGACATTTTTATTATCTCAAAGAATGGAATTTTGATGAAGTCAATACCTTCCCTTAAATTGTCAGATTTCATGTCCGTAAGAGCGAAGGAACGACTCTACTGCTTTGTACTTTTCTTTGCAGATTACTTACTCTGTTGACGTGCACGTAGAACCCAACTCTCCGCCTGTCACCTGTACTTGTGTAAAGGTACGATGTGATAATTTGGTTTTATCAACTGGGTTGATAATGTGAATTGGCTACCTTATAGAGATTCGGAAGCTGATGTTTTGAGCGTTAGCCCTTCTTCGGAGCGAATCGATTCGCTCCCAACGAAGAGCTCACGCTTGAAACGTTAGCTTCCGAATCTCTATAAGGTAGCCAATTCACATTATCAACCCAGTTGATAAAACTAAATTATCTTGTAATACTCCCCACCGACGCAGCACCACAGTTTCTTTCGTAGAAACTTACATCCTTAGCTTTGTTATGTGCCAGACTGCGCCGTAGAAACAGCTGTCCCCAGTTGTCCAAAGGCTGGGTAACACTATCCACCCGATAAATTACAATCTAGTGGAGAACTGGTTACAAAAGAAACCGCACTATCCGCTGGATAGTGGTTTATCCAATGTGTAGCGTTATCCATCTTTCGTCAACCCGGGCCTGTCTGTTTCCGAGTCATCTTGCGCCTCTGTTTCAAAGCGAGTCCTTGTGCATTCAATGGCTTGGCTCATGACCAATAGCCACTAGAACTTCACTGATTCAAAATTATCACTTCAGTTCTCGTACCCTTGTAGCTACAGCTTCTTTTCGTTCATTGGGTCACGTTATCAACAGGTGCACGTTGATACCTGATCTTCTCACTTCTGACTTTGTTTACATCCGCCATAGGAGGACAGTGTAGTTATAAAGACTGTGATGCCATTTGAAATATCTCTTTCCTTAACAAACCTTAAGGTAAGTATTTACTCAGCCATATTTGGTCTGCGGACCGGGCCGGGCCAATGAGTCTTATTAAAGGTGATATGACGTGAAGCATTTAAAGACATAAGGAAGCTCCTGTTTCCATTCTCATTGCGGGTCCAGTGAATGATACTAACAATGCATGAGGTATTGCCTCTAAGGCTTTAATAAATTAGCTTAGTTTGGAGGGCCTTAGTGTTAAATT
>JAHPZR010050329.1:0-36639 GCA_019787425.1 Platygyra sinensis | reverse complement strand
AATCAGGGTTCACTATTAGCGGGCAAGCTTAGGCAACCTTATTGTTTGTATTGTAAAGAGCGACGCTTATTAGTAAACCTATACCGAATTAGTATGCAGGAAGACACTTTACCTAGGCAGTTTGAATAGTAATGATTTACCTAGGCACTTCATTAGTATGCAGGAACGCATTTTATTAGTATGCAGGAAGACAGGGGAAGACAGGGGAAGACAGTAATCCGGCTAATTCTGACCCTCTATGACTACTTCAAAGTGTTTTAGGTCTTGCATACGTTACAGAAATAATCCTTGAATTAGCGAATATCTTCTACATTAATTCAAAATTTCTATCACGTTTGAAAGCAGAGCGAAATTTAGTAGCAAATGCCCTGCGAAAAACCATAACGAAATTGACACACGAAGAACGAAATTAGCGCGTGTCAGAGTAACCGCGGAAAATTAATATTTTTTTTTAATTTCAGGCAAGAAACGGATCATTTTCAAGTGAATTGGTAAACCAGGAGTCAGTACTAATTTGTAATACAAAGTTGCAATGTTAAGTGCACAGAAGCAGGAGCCCGTATCGGGGATTGCTGACTCCGCCTCTTCACTGAACTTCGTTGACTAGTAAATGTGCTGTTGTGTCACTGTATACGAAGCAGCAAATCGACCCCAAGTAACACACGAGATCCGACCCAGGCCGGATGATAGATACCTAACTATTTCTTAAAATATTAATGCTCTGGACTAAGCCAATGTTCAGTAATGGTTATCATCGACTCGTTTCTACTTAAAATTGTGAAAAAGGTTCTCTTGTTGTCTTTTCTAACGGCCGAACCAGCCGTCGGGTTTAGCACAAAATTACGTTATAGAAACACATTTCCGTACGTTAATTATACCTCATCAGTATTTAAAACTGTATATGAAAAAGTGAATTTTTTTACAGATTATTTCTGAAGTAGAATTGATGTAACTGCTAAACGATATCACAATAGGTGTGCACTGTTGTGGGCAAACGAACTAAGTTTATAATCCAAATACTTATAAGTAGTAGTAGTAGTAGTAGTAAATCTTTATTTATCCACGGTACAAAATTCGTCAGCTATAACGAAATTAACACAAATACAGTGATGGATGAGTGCATGTCGCTGTCCCCGAGTCGCGAGAATCAGAAACTTTTCTACTGCATTGATGGCTAGCCATTATTTTTGTTTAGTCGACCAAAGTGCAAAAATAGAAAGAAACATTACTTTGTCTAGGTAGGGTTAAGGGGGGCGGGGAAGCGTCTGGGGGGCAGGCGTTGAAAAGAGAGACGCGGGTGACCTGGCACCACGATCCCATCATTTTAGTTACCATTGCAATATTGGTAAAGGGCCGCAAAATGTGGCATATCTAAAAAAAAACTAAATTTCTGAACTGAAAGATCTGAATCGAAGGCTGGCGAATGCTAGAGCGTTTAGGGTATCAAAACTTTGTTAAAAAAGGAAAGGGTAATAGAGTTTGATCGCTCTCTCTCGGAGTTATATAATTATTTCATATTCATGGTATAACATCAGAAATGGTATATACAGTTACCAGGTAGTACTAGGTAAAATTAGACGTTTTGGTAACAAAGGGTAGGTATTAAAAAAATGATGATGATGATGATGATGATGATGATGATGATGATGATGATTATGATCACGTTTGCATGGATGCGCAGCACACACCAGGCCCCGGTTGTTCGAAAAGTGGATAACGCTATCCACGGAATACATCACTATTCAGTGGATAACGTGGTTTGTTTTGTTAACACTTATCCGCCCGTTGGATAGCGATTTATCTGCGGTGGATAACGTTACTCGGCCTTTGAACAACCAGGGCCAGACGCTCCTAATTACACATATTTAACAGACGGACTGGGAACCAGGTCTCCCCAAACGAGTGTCCAATAAACTTTGTAAACGCTGCTGTTCAACTCTTCGAGAATTATGTATTTCATTATACAAGTGGATACGATCCGAGAGATCTTGTTGCTCAGTTTCGCCAAGAGAAGAAAGTGGCAAAAGATATTGGGTTAACACAAAGAAGGCACTTTCTCGGTTTAATGGAAAATCTTGTTTGCCATTTTCATGGAATCTCTAACGTTCACGAGTCGATACCGTCAACTGGTGCAGTAATGTCAATGGACTTGATAAAGATGAAGATGTCCAACGAGGCCCATAACATTTTGAGTCATTTGAATGACCATGACTCGCCAACGCCGCCATCCCCGAAGAAACCAGTGATGAGAAAAGTTTATAAATACCAGTGCAGTGTGAGTTGTAATCAATGTAATATGCAAATTACGCGCCTATAAATGTGCGAGGCGATGGATTAATACCTACCTTGGGGACTGCCCAGGGAGTCATATTCCCCCTCCCCCCCGTCTTTGGCTTAACATTGATAGTTGCATTACCATAGGGACGATAAGGTAAGCTTGCCATTGTATGAAGCGCTCTACTGTCTAGTTCGCAACGTAATTATGCTCCGGTGTATAAAGTTCACCTGTACAGACTAATTATAATGTATGTTATTACAGTGGAACCTGTCTTTTGGCCACGGCAAGTCAATTATTTGCCAAAGCAAAAGGCAAGGGTAAGCCTCAGTACTTGATCTGTGTCACACTTGTTATTATGATGTTTTGCAATACCTAGTTCTATCATGCTTTTTTCCTGACAATTTCTTGCATGCATTTTATCATAAGATGATTATTTCTCTTTTTCCTGGATCAATGGGCACTTTGCAGCCAGCCTTTACAAGAACCCATATCTCCCCACCATCCAGTTGGCTCAGTAGGTAAAAAAAAAAGCAATGTAAATCAGCTATATTTATAGTGGTCATCCACTTAGCTGCTTAGCTTGTTCACAGGCATGCCACTGAAGCAAAGGAAATGTATATTGTAAGTGAACGTTACATAGTTAGCTGGACTGCAGTGCAGGCCTGTGGTGTTGGTTTGAACCCCAGCCTGGAGTTATACTGTACTCAGCATGGTATAAACTTAACTGAGTAAAACATACTACCTCTGCATATGGTTACATGTTCTAGCCTTTTCTGATAAGGGTGATAAACTTTACATGTTACTTTACATGTAAGTCTGCTGGTGACAATAAAAACCTATGTAGACACCATTCACAAAGGGAGGGGAACAGATTGGAGTTCCTGGTGTTGCAGTCTGGCCCTGGGCCAAGTTGGGGCATAAGATAGGGATGACCTGATGTGACCTTCCCCCTTGGGAATATCAACCAAGAAAAATGATATTATAATTATGCCAATTGTCACATCTCAATGGGGCTCAGATAGAGCATTCTCTAAAAACTCTTAGCTAGCAAACAATCTGATATTGCAGGATTAATTATGGACACTGCTGACAGTAAATGGGCATCTGGAATATTATTTGCATCAAAACAATGGTACACTGTGTTTATACACATGTGCGGATCGATCAATCTTTGCACAGAGAACTGATAATTTCCAATGGCAACATGTTGATTGTCAGCCCACCTAATGATCTCAACCAGCTGTCATTTTGCAAATACAAGCAATTTTCATAAATTACCAATTTTGTCTGTCTAGATTTGCAACAAAGAATACAATAATCTTTCCAATCATATGAGGCATGCACATAAGCTGACGAAGAGAGAGGTCGAGAAGCTGAAGAGTGAAAAGAACAGGGGGAAGGCCAAAGAAGATCAGGGGAAAAAGTAATTTATTACATGTTTTATAATTAGTCCATTTATGTTCTAGAGAATTGAGTTCACTACAGATAGATCAATTAATTGTTTTGTTCTCTCTCCTGTACACAGCATTCTGTCTCAGTACATACTAATGCTATGTTATTTTCAAATAATTTATTTTTCCATTTGACACAATCCATTTTTATAATAATTATAATAATTATTTTTCATATTTTACAGCAAAAAAAAGCGGCCCATTAGATATTGTCCTCTACAGAGATGTACCTGGGTTGGACGACGCTTTGATTACCACCTACCGAAAGTACACAACATTGCCAAAGATTCTGAAAAGTACTCATCACTAGTGCACAAAGATGTTTAAAAGAAGAGATTGCCTCGTTAAGAAGATAAATCCTCCATTATTCTAACAACAGAGACTGTTTAACAATTATTCTTCGAGCCCGAATGGCCTCTGAGTCAATAGCCCATGAGGCCGAAGGCCGAATGGGCTATTGACTCAGAGGCCATGAGGGCAAGAGGAATAATTGTTTTAGTAAAATCCAACTAGTTGGTCAAAAAAATATTGAGACAAAACATCTTTCGCTAGTTAAAGCGATTCAGCTGTTATTGTTTTGGTTTTCAAAGCCGGCGCTTTTCGCAACTAGTGGGCTATAACAAATAGCCTACTAGTGGCTCAACCAATCAGAACGCAGCATTGATAATAGACCACTAGTTGGATTTTACTAAAAATGAATACTCTTATGATACATGTATATTCTAATAAGTATTAGTGATTTTTCGAGTTTACATCACTGTACATATATGATTATCAACATGTCAGGGCCCTCAGGAGTATTTTCATGCTTTTTTCTTGTAATATACTTTAAAATAAGAAAGATTTTACATTAATTAATTTGTGGACATGCAACTTGGATCACGGAAAATTATCAACAAAGTAACGACAACACCACAACAAATCTTTTAAGCCATTAGTAACAATTCTTTTTTTATTTATATTTAACTATAATTTAGGATTTCCTGTATGTCACCAATAAAAATTGCCTTTCTGGTTGGCACTTCATCAGAAAAAAAGGAACAAAAAATTTATTTGTATGAAAGTTAATGTTAAAGAGAATTTCAAGAAGTCTTGATACAACTTAAGTTGATTTCCTGTTTCTGGTCTGCATAAAAAAAATATACTAGTCTAACTATATTTTGGGCAAAATCACTGGCATTAATAAAGCATAATCTCTATAAGATGGTGAATTCAGTGATTTGATTGGATAATGAATTCATGAGTTTCATGCTGTATTTTAGATTGTATTGGTGGACAGTTAGTTCTTGTTTCATGGTTCTTAGTCATAAAATGTGATTGTCCACACAAAGCAGTAGTATTGTTACAATTTAAATAATACTGGTCCTTCTCAAGGCAGCTAATATTGCATTGTTAAATACTTCAGGTATATTAAAATGCTGGTCATCTGAAATTTCCATCCTCTGCAAGAAATACAATGGCCCATAGGGTCCATTTTTGATCAAATTGGCAATAGTAACAACATCTTGATGATTGTTAAGTAATTTGTAGTTGGATTGGCCTTGTTGGTCAAGCCAATACCCTTTTAGTTTGTAAGTAGAAGATGCTTTTACTAGTTTTGATGGATTCTGGATAGAGTAGAAAAGCCAGAATTCCTCATCTTCGGACTCAGCTAAGACTGGAACAATAAGCCCTTGTGCTTCTGTGGAGTGCTGAATGTTAGCACCAACAGCGAGCCATGCATCATCTTCAAAATAACAACTGCATTCATTTAAATTAAGTCTCTCTTCCTGGTCCAGTCTCAACTCCACAACCTCCACATCTTGTTCTTTAATCTTGTCACATAGTGTAACTACCCTTTCTGCACATTCTCTGTCCACTATCCTGGACAGAAGTGCGACTATTGTTTCAGGGCAAGTTGCAGAGGGGGTAACATCCCTGCTGCTTTGCAAGTTTACATTTGCACTAACCACAAATTTTATTTCGCTTTTTTTCTCCATTATGGCCTGGAGTTGTTTAGTGCCATAATGGAAAGGCTTTTTAAAGATAATACCATCTGGGAGGTTTTCTACCGTAAAACCTCCATGTAGATAGGGCACCCTGCTGCCTGGCTTCTTTATTTCTTCACCTAGAATGCAAGAGAGAAATCCATTAGTGCCGAAGATGATGATGGTGATAAAAGTGGCAGGCAATCATTGCAGTGAATTTCCAATTTGAGTAATTGGAAATTCACTGTGATGATCATCTGTCACTTTCATATACAGTTACTGTATATCTGTTGTTCTCATATTAATGTTTCATACAGAACTTGAATGATAACACAGTACTGTTATTCCAACTATAGTTGCATATCTAGGATGCATGAAGGGCAATCTTGAGAAAGGCCAATAACATTTAGCTGAGAGAGTGAAAGCCATAGCGACACCATGAAGAAGATGACAATCCTGGCCTCTGCATGTACATGAAATTTATGTGGAGACCTGATCAAACAATGAGCAAAGCTACATTCCAGGGCTTTCAAAAATGCATCAGTTAGTAATGCATGCTACCATCTAGTAAACACTATTTAGTATTGAGTAATATGCATATGCTTAACTTACTGTATTTGGAATTAAATAACTGTTGTACATCTCTGTATGTGTATCTCTCATTGGCACAAGCTAAGTAAAGAGAAAGGTACAGTACAGTTGCAGGTCTACTTAAATATGTATTCACCCCATTGACAGTCGAGAATAATCTAACTTGTAAATTTGCGCTGATCACATGATGTCTGAATAGGTTGAGCTATATTATAATAAGCCCTATCTTTTTCAAAAGAAAATACAGAGAAAAAGTTTAGAGCTTTATTAAAGGAAAATTTTTCACTTGATGTACATGTATTGCTGATCAACAGTACTCAAACAAGACAATTTAATGAAAACCTAGTACATGAAATTAATCTGTAGCATTTCAAGGACTTTGAGGCCCATTTACTGCTGAAGTGTGTGTGATGTAAGCTTTTTATTTAAATTTCGTAAGGAGGAGGATCATATTCTACTTTAGAATCATATAATCATGCTATGAAAAAAATCAAGACTAACTACTTAATAACCGAGAGTGAGGTTGTTAGGGGAAAATCTCAAACTGAGGCCTTGCTGCGATGGTAGGCCGAGGTTTGAGATTTTCCCGTAACGATTGAACAGTCGAGGTCATTAAGTTGTTTATTATATGGCACCAACAACAAAAATAAAGATGATTTATATCACTCTCTGCTTTGTTTTTGCAGGCCTGTAATCGGCCCGTGGGCATTACGGGAGAATAATGCCCAACAATTCAGTGACAATTAGCCAATCAAGGTGCGTGTTATATCGCCTATAAACACAAGCCATATAATAAAACACCATATTGTTAATTGAAAGAAATGAATACAAACCAAAGTGGTCTCTGAATTTGATATTGATGTCAGGATTCAGACATAAGAAAGAATACCCTCCACTTGATCCAAAGTTGTACACCTGGCCTGAAGTGTCTTGAAAAATCAGGGAAGATTCACAGCCCAAGTCCTCTAGAAACACGATCTAAAGGAGATGAAAAAGTAAAATTTAACTCAAAAGGGTTAATAATTATTAAGAGATTCATCTGTTCTAGATTTTCATATTTTGAATGTCTTGTAATTGGGCTTTGGCTGGAGATTACTTCAAAGTGATTGAAACCTTTACCTCGTTTAGAAGATTTTTCCTGTGAACATCTATCAACTTAGATTTCTGTGTCTCACTAAGCTCCAAAACATCTGGGGATTTTAAACTTTGTGCACTATGTTTGAACTTCTCTTTTTCTGGAGGTGCCATGTCATGCCATTTTTTGGCAGCTTCTTTGTTCTTTTGAACCAAGGACAACTTCTTGCACTCATCTAGTGAAATATAATTAATAAAAGTATCCATAATTTGCATGATTTTCAATTTCCTCAACAGTCAAAGACAATGGATCAACTAAAAATTATTATCAATCACTCAGTCAATAAACAGCTTTTATTTTGGTGTCTTAAAGGTCAACATAGCAAAGGATAAACACCATGTACTAATCACAATTATGCTAAGTAACAACATTAAAAGCTATTAAAATTAAAATTAAGGGTCTATATATTTAGAAGTGTAAAAAAATAGAATGAAAGGTAGAAATATATATATAAACAGAGTTTAAATGAGAGAAAGTTTAAATCATAAAAACTTATTATGATTAAGCAAATGAAAAAAATGGTAAGTTAAATTGGATTAAATCTTAGTTTGTATTATCATAGTTAATGGAGGGGACTGGTTATGAAACCCGGCATACTTCAAAGGGGCATGTTATTGTTATGGTTTTTGCATGGTCACGTGGTATTGACCCTGCACAGTCAGAACACGAGAGCTGTTGTATTTCAGAGCAAAAGAGAAGTTTATCACGAATATTTTAGCCTAAAAAAGTTTAATGTAACCTCGATCTGTCTAAAAACTATCCCAGTGCAATAATGCGTGGTGAAAACTGCGCGATTCTTGGATGTGGGTCCTGTAGAAGGACGAAAGGCATCGGCATATGGAAACTTCCTGCGCCGAAGGATGAAGCTCACAAGAAATGGAGAGATGAATGGCTCCAACAGATTACTCGATCACGAGATCTGGATCGTCCTTTCAAAGAACTATTAGTGAAAGCAATCAGAGTGTTTTTCGTACTTACGTTTTCTACTTCATTTATAAACTCCTCTTCCATCTCTTCATCTGCTTCTAAAATGTCTAAAATTGCTTCTAAATCATCTCCATCTAGGAAATCAACACCGTCCGCCATCTTGGATTGAAATAAACTGTGCAGGGTCAGGGTCACGTGATGGTACGTTTCAACATCAAAAACAAAACAATAGAGCGCCCCTTTGAAGTTTGCCGGGTTTCTTAACCAGTCCCCTCCATTAACTATGGTATTATGCACTGCTAAACTTGTTCATTTAAGCCTCAAAAGTCAATATAACCTTTAATATCCATTCAATTTTTGATTTTATATCGTCAGGTTTCTTCCATAGTAATTGAGAGAAATATGATCAATTTTTCCAAAACAAATGTTAAGTAACAAAGTTTAACAAAACCACTGTCTAGATTGATTTCAATCTGGCATAAAAATTTCATGTGGCTATATATCTCTTTTCCTTAAATATTAAAGTCAGGCAGGCTGAGAGGGAGGCATTGTGACCTCATGGTTATTGTGCTCAACTCCAGAGTGAGCGGTCCAAGTTCCAGCCCTGGCTGGGGACATAATGTGTTGAGTTCTTGGGCAAGACATTTAACTCTCATGGTGCCTCTCTCACCACCCAGGTGTATAAATGGTGGGTCAAAACTGGCTTGTATGCAGAGATAATAGACTACAATATATTCATTCCTCTTATAAACATCGTCAGGGTTCATACCTGACTTGAAAAACTCAGCACAGAACATGTTGTAGGAATGAGAGCCACGTGAGCCAGTTGGGATCTTAATTGGCTTTGGAGCTGCTTGTGTTCCAGAACTTAATTTTGCCTTTTGTCTAGTATTCCCAATCCACTTCTATAAAATTAAATGTATCACATTAAAATTATATTTCAAAATGCCTTACACTACAGTAGCAACCCTTCCCTTCCTGCTGTCTCCCTCTGGCCAGCAGTACAATATCCTGGTAACCAGAGGATACTCCCAGAAAAATTGGGTGGGGGTATGCAGCATGCTCCCTAAAACCCTTACCCTAGATTAAAAAAAATGACCAAACTCTGCGATTTTCTTTACCCTTATGACCTGACTAAAAATTTGATACCCTTTTTAAGGCTGTTACGGCTGGCACAGATGCCCTAAACATAATTTATGGGCTTCTCTTGATAGTGTTAAGGATAATGATGAAAAAGCACTTTCTTCTAAGAAACATACTGAATTCAAGACCAGAGTACAAAAACCAATATTACCCTATTTCTGACCACAATGGCCAAAATAGATAGCCTATTTACGACCAAAATGGCTGAAAAACAATACCTTTCAGGACTGCACAAATCCATATAGCCCTCATAAAGGAGTACCCCATCCCCCCCCCCCCCCCACCCACCCACACACACACACACACTAGAAGGAGAAGCTCTGAGCTTACATGAAGAGCAAATTATCAATCTATTACAGGATGAGTAAATGGTGAAAACACCAGGTGTTACAATAGAATAAAGGCATATGTTCTTCTTTTACCGCCATACTCTCGATCTCTATTCAGAATCTTGTACATGCATAGCAATTATAATTCAATAAAGTTAGCTAAGAAACTCTAATTCCACATCGCCTCATTAAGCTTAATAAGCGTGAATAGACTGTAAAATTGTTCATTTGGCTTCGCTGATCTCGGTATTCGATCGATTAATCGGTTCATGAATGAATTGCTTCAATGCTTTTTTACAAAAAGAAAAAAAACGTCGTTGATACAGTACACCGCGTACTGCATAATTAAGTCTTATTTAAGCTTCTGAACAATGCATAAAGAAGGATGCACCCAACAGTGATCAGGCTATTATTATTCAACGAGATGCAAATAAGATTAAAAGTGGCAGGGCATTCCGCATACATATAGGCAATGATAATGTATCAGTCTAACTAATAAATACCTTACCTTGACTTGATCAATGGTAAGCCCAGTTTCTTCGGCTGCCATTTCAATTCTATCAAAATTATCCGAACCGCATGTTTTCATGCCTCGGTCATAACATTCCTGCAACTTTGACCTTTGTGTATCGCTGATTCTACTTCGTTCAATGTCGCTAAGGAGTCACGTGAGATATGCGCGCGAAACCAGAGCAGTCACTTGCAAGCGAACCTTTGAAGTAGTTGCACGTTTGAAAATTTCTCTATGGCGAATTTAATCAACCCTGAAGATCCCGTCTAAGGAAAAGGGAAAAACGAAGAAGTCTAGAGTGTCGGTCAGTGATACAGAGGAAACTAGCACTGAAAGCGATGATGCAGATGTTCACAAGCTTCTTGCAACCAACGCGGAGAACGACTCTGAAGGCGCCAAAACGTCGTCCGCCAACTCGCAGGACTCCTGCAAAAATGAAGGCGAGGACGAACTTTTAAAGAAATTGGCCCTCGACTTCTCTAAAGATGACAAAGTGAGCCGCCCAATCTCTAAGCAACTTGCCGAAATTATCAATAAGAGATGGGCTTCAAAACTGGGCGAAAGCAAGGTCAAAGAGACGGTCGAGAAATACGATCGCCCAGAAAACTGCGAGAACCTTGTTGCCCCCAAAGTGAACCCAGAGATTTGGGAAAAATTAACCCATTATGGGAAAAAGCAGGACCTCAGATTGTCCGCTATTCAACATATGATAGTGAAGGTTGGAGCCATAATCGCACAATCAACTCAAAAGCTCATGGAATTTAGAGGTCAAGGCGCCCAAGATGGGAAGCTAGACACGGGTGCATTACTCACAGCACAAATTGATGCCATTGCCTTGTTGGGTCACACCAATTACGAGCTTTCGCTACGTAGACGGGAAGCTATCAAACCCAACCTTAACAAGGAATACGGCTCGCTGTGTTCTTCTCAAACACCGGTTACAACCTTGCTTTTTGGCGACGAGCTTCAGTCGCAGCTTACTGCGATTCGAGCATCAAACCGCATTAGCCACACAGCTGTTCACAACAGCTCTAAATCTTCCACCAAACCTCCATATCGCCAGAAACAAAACCAGCCTTTTTTAGGCAAGGGCCACTTCCAGTCCAGGTGGAAACCACAGAAAACTTGGAAGAAAAAGGAGGAAAGCAGCAAAAAATAAACACTGCTGATGATATCATGTCAAAACTTCAAATGTTACAGGTAACTCAATTTGAAGACTTTATCCCTACACTAATAGCTTACCTTGTTGCACAAACAAGTTGCTTCAAAAGCGGTAGGCTGGAAAAATTTACTCATTGTTGGCAAAAAATCACCTCAGACACTGAGATTCTTCAAATGGTGTCAGGGCAATACATTGAATTTGACACTAAGCCTTGTCAAACACACCCCCCTGCACTTAAATGTTTTAGTGCTGCAGAAAATGATATCATTTCTCAAGAGGTTGCAAACCTGCTTCAGAAGGCCGTTATTGTTGAAACCAGTCATGAACCAGGGGAGTTTATCTCTTCTGTTTTTGTACGACCCAAAAAAGACGGATCCCACAGAATGATCCTCAATCTTAAAAACCTGAACAAGCATGTGCAATACAACCACTTTAAAATGGATACACTTCAAAGTGTGATAAGCCTTATGACGCCTAACTGCTTCATGGCCTCTGTTGACCTTAAGGACGCGTATTACTCTGTCCCTATTGCGGTTGCGCACCAAAAGTACCTTAAGTTTGAATGGGGTGGTAAATTGTATCAGTTTACCTGCTTTCCTAACGGGTTAGCTTTCTGTCCAAGGAAGTTTACTAAACTTATGAAGCCAGCCTATGCTGTTTTGAGACAACTTGGACATATAAACTCTCCTTATATTGATGACTCGTACCTACAAGGTGGAAGTTATGAGGAATGCCTAGCTAATGTCCTAGACACTGTGAAAATGTTCCTCTCATTGGGCTTCATTCTTCACCCTCATAAGTCAGTTTTTACCCCTACACAAAAATTAGTATTTTTGGGGTTTGTCTTGGACTCAGTCCAGATGAAAATTTATTTGACAAACGAAAAACTTGGCAAGCTCAAATCAATCTGTGCCAACCTTATCAAGGCCCAAAAAACCACTATACGGGAGGTCTCTAGGGCCCTTGGGTATATGGTATCTAGTTTCCCAGCAGTCATGTATGGCCCCCTGTACTTCCGTCAATTAGAGAGGGAGAAAACTCTTGCCCTCAGATACAGCAAGGGTGATTATGATGCTTTTATGGTAGTATCCGACAAAGCTTGTAATGAATTAATATGGTGGAACACACACCTTGAAGCCAGCTACAATGTCATTAGTCATGGTGAGCCTACTGTTGTCATGTCAACAGATGCCTCATCCACTGGCTGGGGTTGTGCCCTAAATGATACCAGTACAGGTGGACACTGGACTACAGAGGAGGCCAAAAACCACATAAACTATTTGGAGCTCCTGGCCATATACTTGGCTCTTAAATCTTTCTCATCTATCATTCATGGGCAGCATGTGAAGCTCATGGTTGATAATATGACTGCCCTGTCTGATGTAAACCATATGGGTACTAGTAGCTCTGAAAAAAGAAACGACCTAGCCAAAGAAATTTGGTCATGGTGTGCCCAACGTAATATTTGGCTTACGGCTGTCCATATCCCTGGTGTGGAGAATGTGGCAGCTGATAAACAATCTAGACAGTCTCACTCGCAGCTTGAGTGGACACTAGACAGAACTATTTTCAGGGACTGCCTCAATGTAGTAAAGGTTGTGCCCAATATTGACTTATTTGCTTCCAGACTAAACCATCAGCTTCAGCCTTATGTATCATGGCATCCTGACCCTGGGGCTGTGGCAGTTGATGCATTTCATTTATCATGGAAACAATATATGCCTTACATGTTCCCTCCATTTTCTCTTATCAGCAGAGTATTGCAGAAGATCCAACGGGAGAGGGTTCAAGGAATTATCATTGTTCCAAAATGGCCAACCCAAACATGGTGGCCTGTCTTGATGAGAATGCTGGTAGACAATCCAGTACTTCTACCCAACAGAAAGAAACTGCTGTTTCTTCCAAGCAGCCCAGAAATGATTCACCCTCTGTATCCAAAACTGGAGCTGTTGATGTGCCACTTGTCTGGAGATCTCTTGAAAGCCAAGGAATTTCGACAGAAGCTTCAAGGATCATCATGCAGTCCTGGAGATCAGGCACCACTAGCCAGTACCAAACTTACTACAAGAAGTGGGAATCATTCTGTTGTCGACGGAACATTAATCCCCTTCAGGCCACTTTACAGGATGGTATAAACTTCCTTGGAGACCTCTTTGCTACTGGTGTAGGATACAGCTGTATAAACACTGCACGTAGTGCCCTATCATCTATTATTGTGCTTCCAGGAAGTGTTCACTTTGGTAGCCATCCACTCGTTACCAGGTTTGTTAAAGGTGTTTTCGAAACTAGACCTTCCCTTCCCCGATACAAAGAAATATGGGATGTAAACTCTGTCCTAAAGGTACTAGCAACTTGGACTCTTGGAGTGGAATTGAGTCTCAGAGATATGTCCTGGAAGCTAACCATGTTGCTTGCTCTCTTGTCTGGCCAGAGAGTACAGACACTGAAGGCACTTACTTTGACCTCAATGACTTTAACTGCAAACAAATGTGTATTTATGATTGACACGCCCTTGAAGACCACTCGGCCAGGCAAGCACTAGGTCGAATTGAGTTTTTGGCATACGAACCCGACCGGAACCTGTGTGTTGTACAACATCTACAAGCCTACATTGATAGAACATCTCACCTAAGAGGAGAAACAGACCAGTTGCTGATTGGCTATCAGAAACCGCACAAACCTGTGTCAACTAACACTATTGCTCGATGGCTCAAGAATGTCATGGCCAAAGCAGGAATTGACACTAGTGTGTATAAAGCTCACAGCACAAGAGCAGCTGTCACATCAGCGGCAAAGGGAAAGCAGGTCCCTATTGACACTATCTTGTCTGCAGCAGGTTGGAGTAATGTGAGCACCTTTGCTCAGTTTTATGATAAGCCTATCCAAGACACTGCCAAAAATTTTGGGCATGAGCTACTGCATAATAGCTGTTAATGCTTAGGACATGTTTGTTTCTACCAGACTTATTAACCGTATTGTTACTGTTGGATCACTTGAAGAGATTTGACATTTCTGGGTGTGTACTTCGTTTTGAGCATCCTGTTGTTGCTACTTTGCATTAAATTTGATTTATGCTCCTGGCTTCTGCTCATGATCATGACGCTTTAAAGTCTCACGTGACTCCTTAGCGACATTGACCAATGACGAAGTAGAATTGTAAAATTAAACGAAACTTACCGGAAGTTGAAGTTTGATTGAGATTCTACGAAGTCATTGGTCTGGAGCTAAGGAGTCAGGTGCCCTCCCATCTGGGCTACCCACCCTAATATATACAACAGTCCTGATCACTCGCCTTTGAAGTGTGACTGCTCTGGTTTCGCGCGCATATCTCACCTGACTCCTTAGCTCCAGACCAATGACTTCGTAGAATCTCAATCAAACTTCAACTTACGGTAAGTTTCGTTTAATTTTACAATTTTATTTTATGTTCGTTTGCGAGCTCTGCTTGTACTCTTGTCGGCCATGATAGCAAAGCAAATAATTGCCAATAATACACGACAAAACTGCTAATACCTGAACGTTCAAACCCAGAAAAGACAGAAGTCCTAATACATCACCTCCGATTGATCAGCAAGTGATTTGATTGGTGGAAATGTTTATGCATATTTAATGAGCTACTGGGAAGACTTAGATGATCAGTTGAGATGGCTTGAACCCTGTGATCTAAATTTAGAATACCTGGGTGTGAGCCATTTAGATTGTGTAAGTAGGGTGAAATTATACTAGGCTTCGAACAAGTCCAAAAGACAATAAATGAAAGACACAATTAGATATATTATAATAAAGTTTCCATATAACGCGCGCTCTGATTGGTTGAAATAGCGTCCTTTATCAGAGAATAAAGTACGGGTAAATGGTGTCACGCCATCGACCCATCTGTAAAATGGCCGGCCTATTTCCGGATTTCTCCCTCGGGATTTTGTGTGACCCAGACGTCTTGTATGATTTGGAAGACGAAAATGAAAACGAGCTGTTAGCTTCAATTGAGATAGAAAATGCTATTCGTAATGACACAGTTAACTCGGTGGTAGAAAGTGAAATTTCGGAACATGTACAAGTTGCCGATGAAAACACCGAGCCGCGACCGGCAAGCAACAACAAAAAAAGCAACCAAAGGTTTGTAAGCCTGTCAAGTGCTGAAATTGACGAAGTCATAACGAGAGCAGAGGCGAAAAACACCAAAGACAACACAAAATGGGCTATCCGAGTTTTTGAAGGTAAGTTTAGTGCTGTAAAAATGCTATAAGTTTCGGCTACGTTGCTACAAACTCAAACACGGCTAATAACTCTCGTGCGATACAATCTCGTGTTAAATAAACAATAAAGGAAAACCGGAAAGTTAATTAGCTTGCGAATTAAAATGCAAGGGCTTAAACTTTTGCTCAAAACTATTTAATCTTTCTTTATGTTAATGTTTTAAAAACAGCTTGGTGCCGCGACAGAAAAATTGCCAAGGGTCTTCACGAAATGACCAACAACGAGCTAGATAAGTACCTTCGTCATTTCTACGCCGAAGCTCGCACAAAAGATGGTGCACTTTACTCAAGGTCATCCCTACTTGGAATTCGCAACGCTATAGAGAGATACCTCAATAATCCTCCACTCAACCGAGGAATTTCTATTTCAAAAGGAGTCGAATTTCAAGCTTCAAACAAGTTGCTGCAGAGTCAGATAAAATTAAACAAGCGCGAAAACAAAGAAAACGTCCACCACAAACCTCCCATTCCAGAAGCAGACCTCCAGAAATTAAAATCCTCCAGTGCAATTCGGGGAGATAATCCTTGGGGCCTTCTGCGGAATGTCTGGTTTCACATCACCCTGTACTGGTGTCGTCGCGGACGCGAAGGTCAGCGAGAACTTACAAAACAAAGCTTCCAGTTCTTGAAGGACGACACCGGGCGCGAATACGTCTCGATGACCCACGACGAGGCCACTAAAAACCACCCTGGAGGAATCGACGACGTTGCTAGTGTAGAGAAGGAGGCCAGAATGTACTCCACATCAAATGACCAGCTCTTTGATGGCCTTAACTGCCTAAGGGTGTACCTCCAGAGATTAAATCCTCGCTGCGAAGCGTTGTTTCAGTACCCAAAACGGGCTGCTACACAAGAAGATCAAGTGTGGTACGACAACAAACCTCTGGGGGTCCACAAACTGGGAGTGATGATGAAAGATCTTTCCAAACTGGCATCTCTGTCCAAAATTTACACCAATCATAGTGTCAGGGCGACTGCAATCACCTTGTGGTCAAACGCGCAAGTTCCATCACGACACATCATGGCGATCTTGGGACATCGCAGTG
Organism: Platygyra sinensis; assembly: GCA_019787425.1. NCBI lineage: Eukaryota > Metazoa > Cnidaria > Anthozoa > Scleractinia > Merulinidae > Platygyra > Platygyra sinensis. The sequence goes on along the minus strand of JAHPZR010050329.1, from coordinate 19,843 downwards.
AAGCCAGCCTCAGAAATTACAATGCCTGCCCTTCGAGTGAACAACTCAGAGCTTGTTCCGATATCCTTTCCAGTGCATTGAATGGAAGGTCAGAAGAGTCACAACACCCGAGTTTTACTGATGCTGTCACCTCGAGCAGTCTTCTTCCCATGAATCCAGCTCCGACTGTTGTTCATTCACGAAACACAGCGCAGCAGTTTGTCAAGTACCAGCCACAAGCCTTAAGCAGCCTGTTTTCTAATTGTCAAGTTAACAACGTACAGGTTTTCATGGCCCAGAATTCAGCCGAATTTCACTGAACATTTTACTTTTCGATCCTGTTTTTGAATTGAAAAACTACAACTAGCACTCGTGGTAAAATTCGATTCAGTTTGTGAACTTTGATGGTTTTGTTAACTTTGATGTGTTGACATTTTGACAGCTTTGACCTTCATCAACCAATCAGATAATTTGAACCATTCTAACAAGGACTGCGATTGGCTAATTTTAGCGTCCTTTATCAAAGATTAGTGGACGCTCACGCCATCTCTCTTCAATTGGAAATAAAAGTTTTTTTGAGCGATACGTGAATGTGTGGGGGAAAATTACTGGTTTCTTTATCATAAAACAAATAAAGAAGCCTCGACTGTGCTCTGTTTTGTTATAAAACACTTAGGAAGCGGTAGAGCACTCAAGAAGTGGGGAAAAACACTCGACTACATCTCGTGTTTTCCCTACACTTCTTTCGTGCTCTACCGCTTCCTGCGTGCTTTACAACAAAACAGAGCACAGTCGAGGCTTCTTTATTTGTTAAGTAAAACACAAGACAAAGTTTGCAAATTCACCAGAGAAAACATTAAAAACTCACTTCAACCGAGCGATCCCATTATGTTATCTGGTTTCAATTTCCTTGCGGGAAGGTACCGTTGCTCTTATCAGGTGTTGGATTGAAATAATCACTGTACCTCTCGATTCCACATTTGTTCAATTCATCTGTGTAGCTAAAAAAACCTCCGATAAAAAGCACCACCTGAGGCACTCGAAAGGTTTCACCCTAAGGGTTTCCACTATAAACTCTTCCAATCAACCAACAGTACTGGTCAGGATAACGGTTGGAATAAGTTTCACTCTCAGTGCACTTGTTTCACTGTTAAGTCCCAACCACTCCCTAAAAACGGGCAGCCACAAACAGTCCCTTTCCCCTGATCGGTACCCAAGAAAGAGATTTAGACAGACGCAGAAGAGAAAACAAAGGCCAACACAAACGCAATTGTCTCTCTGCGGTAGCTTATTGGCGCAAAAGTTTTGGCCCCTTTTTTTTGGGGGGGGGGGGGAAAAAAAAAAGCCAGGAAAGAACCCAGCCCGGTTTTCGGCCCCTAACGGCAAACCCTAGTAGTATTAGGAAATACCCCCCGTGCCTCTCGTTCCTTCCGAGACTAGCCAATGCATAGGTTCGAACCGACTTGCAGGGACGGAATTGTGCCTGTTAAATTGGTTACGCCCACCAGTTGGGATCCCCCGAGTTCCGAACATACTCCCCTTATCCAAGGAGTTTTTCGAGGTTGTGCGTTTATGGCGGAAAAAGATTCGAACCCTCCAATGACGCTAGACAGGTAACGCCGTTTTCTGTTGCAATCTAACGAAATGTCCAAAAGAATAACATGAATCAATTTTCTTCTTTTGTGGTTGGGAGCTTTTTGCCTCCCCCCCTAAAGGCAAAGCCGCCTAGTCAGCGTCCACTTTTCAGTTTTTTAACAATGGGACCGCCAATTGGCCAAGAAATAAAAATGTCATTTTAGAGAAACGTTGGGCCCCAAAGATAAATACCGCGAGCCGCCAAAAAAAAAAACCAAATGCGGTTAGTTTTTTTTTTTATAATAATTTAATAAATAAATTAATTTAGAATATTATAAGTCTCTTTATTATTTATACAGAAAAAAACCGAATCCAGCAAAAATCGAAGGATTTTGCTGGTATAAACCGGTGATCTGATTACAATTAAAAATACATGTTTAAAAAAGAAGATAAGGGAAACGAAAACAGCCTAAGATAAGAAATACTAACGATAAAATAGATATATGTATATTAAGTCTACAGATAAAGACAAATATTGCAATGCTAACTTACACTACAAACATGCGAGGAAACATCCAAATTCAAAAAGTATTTAAAAAGATTCGATTTAAAAAGTCTGCATACTAGTTATATCGCGAAGATGTCTAGGTAGCGAATTCCATTCACGGGAGGCAGCGCTCTTAAAACTTGACTGCCCTAAGGCTGTCTTGGCTCTTACACCGTCTATTAGCGAACTATCTCTAAGATTACGATCGCATAGCTCTGAGCGTTTAACTAAATATCCTTTCAGCTGTCGTGGACAGTCTATATTGTTAATGATCTTAAACACCAGTTGCAATCTCAAGAAACGTCTTCTGCTGCTTAAAGAAAGCAGCGTTAATTTTGATCTCATGTGTTGCGTACAGGTCTTGTGATTAGCACTTAAAATAATACGCATAGCTTGATTTTGAAGACGCTCAAGATGCTGAGCATTTTGTTTTCCACAATCGCCCCAGACTATACAGCCATAATCCATCAATGGTAGGATCGTTTGCTTGTATATCCTAAGTAGCACACTACGAGTGAGGTACTTGGAAATCCTGTTCAATAGTTTCAGTCTGGGATAAACCCTTCGAGATATCGCATGGACGTGGGTATTCCAACTTAAATTGTGATCTATATTCACTCCCAGGTATTTTACACTATTAGTTTGCTTAAGCAGATTTCCATCCAGAGAAATTTCTAGGTCGCGGGATGTGGTTGTAGTGTGTCTTGAGCCGATTAGCATGACTTCGCATTTCTTGTGGTTACTTATCAATCCATTTTGTCTCCACCAGTTGGCAATATTGGTAAGGTCTTCATTTACTAAGCGTTCGGCTATGTTGATTTCAGAAGAGGTGGCATGAAGTTCAGTATCGTCAGCATATAGAAATACGTTAGTGTTCCGACATACTTTACAGATATCATTTACATGGATGTTAAACAGGGTGGGTCCAAGGATTGACCCTTGTGGAACACCATGAGAAATCGACCTCTACTTGATTCTTCACCACCACAGGAGACATATTGATATCTTTCTTTCAGATAGCTATTAAACCATTTCAGCTCGATACCGGTTACACCATTATTTCTCATTTTGTTTAAGAGAGTGTTGTGATCTATGATGTCAAATGCTTTCCTTAAATCAAGGAAAGCACTTACAACCTTTTCACCGCTATCGATAGCCATCTTCCACGAGTCAACAGCCTTAATCAAAGCAACTGTTGTCGATGAATTTCGCGCATAAGCAAACTGGTGTTTGCCAATGAGATCAAATTGCTGGGCGTATTGCATGAGATTCAGATTTGCAAAAAATTCGTGAACCTTAGGCGGGACATTGGGCAAAATGGGATACAAGGCCCTATAATTGTCGCGCACTCTGTAAGGGAACCTCCCTTGGACACTGGGGTTACTCTGGTGCAACCACAAGGCAAATTTGGACCCTTGACAGACTTCAAAAAAGTTAATCAAATCTTTGTAAAATGTATACATTTCCTTTGTAAATTACGATGTCTGTAAATTTGCACATTTACAGAGATTCTGTAATCTTCATAAAAAGTCTGTAAATTTTAACCCATTTTTTGTCCTGACATCGCGCAAAATGTCTGTAAAATCTTGCTATTTTTCTTGTAAATTTAGGCTGAAATTTACAGAGATTTTATGGCATATGTATAAATCTCTGTAAAATCTCCGTATATTCTTTGTAAAAAAAGGTAGGAGAAAAAATGTCTGTAAATCCAATAACACAAAATCTTCATATAATCTCTGTAAAAGAAAGCTGCGTAGAATCTTAGTAAAATCTAGATAAAAAAGCTACACAAAATGTTACAGAAAAGTTCAGATAATGTCTGTAAAATGTACACATTTTATTGAACTAAATATCAGCAAAATCCTGTCATTTTCTCTGTGAAATCACTACGAAAAAGAGACAGGGTGATCAAACGTAATCTAAATAAAATCCGCACAAAAATGCACAAAATGTCTGTGAAATGTATACACTTTAATGTTATAAATCTCTGCAAAATGTCCACATTTTTTCCCTAAAAAATAGTATACATGAGTATCATACATATCATATCTGTAATAACCAAAGCGATGTAACAACCTCTTATATTAATAATGGATGAACTTTAAAGTTCATAATCAACATATGATTGAGATTTAGTCTACCATATATAAAATTACTGATTTAAAAAAAATAGTGAATACATTTTTTTAACTTAAATGTGTTTCGGAATGTTGAGTTAAACCTCCTCTAATTTCAAACATCCTTCCTCTGTGAAAGTTTATACTTGATACTCTGATATTCTTATTCTTACTTAATATATATTACATGTATATTGATCTGTATTTGTTGAACTGAAACAAACATTCAAACTTATGATTTAATAAGACCATATACATAATACAACACTTCTGTAATTGTGTTGATAAATAATTCTATAAAAATATTTCTAAAAACAATCATTGAGATGAATGAACTGAACTGGATCAAGACAGAGTTTAAGTCATGTAAGGCTTGTTCAATAGAAATTGACAAAAGATTGCAAGCCTCAATTAGGTCATTAGCTACAATGTAGTTCTGCTTTGGAAACCGCTTTACATTTTCTACCTGTACTTTATTCATATTATTATGTCATTGTGCTTCAACATAGAAAGTGGTTGGTTATAAAAAAACCTGTCAAGACTTTTGCATCAGTATACATGTATCTGGACATGCTTGAAAGCTATTTAAAAAACTCCATCTTAAGCCAGCTTCAGTTCAGCAATCAATTCAAGAGATGACTCAAGTTATAGAACAGAGTGTAAGTTTGGGAGAACCAGAAATGCTGTGGGAACACGAGCCGCAGGCGAGTGTTTCCACAGCTTTTTCGAGTTCTCCCAAACTTTCACGAGTGTTTCTATAACTCGATAGAAACATGGAGTACATGTTTTCTATTTCTTTTAGAAAACAACGTGACAAGAAAAAGGAAAACAACCTTGTTAATTTTGATTATCAAAATGTAAATTCTCTTTGCTCGCGCCATCACTACGTCAACAGCACGCACTAGTTCTGTGTCTCCATCGAGTTGTACAAGCACGATTTTTAACCAATCAGTGCGCGTGCTTTCTTAGGACTGTTTTCTAAGATTACATGTAGATATCATGGACAAGAATCTTGAACATTGATGTACAGTGCTCAACAATTATTGTTCATCTAAGAAGAAAATCATGTTTTCTTCCATGGATGGTTTGTGAGTAGTGTACAGAAGAATTTGTCTGTAGATACAACACATTCTGACACATTTTTTTTTTCCTTTCAGATTTCAAAGCGATATGCAATTATGATGTGCATTATCATTTTTTTGAAAGCCAGGAAACTGGATGATCAAATTGATAAACATTAAGAAAGCGTTAACAAGCTTGGGGTACTTTCACCTAAAAGACAAAATTTTACTAAGGAAAATTATGCTATTTTATTGGGGAAGGAACTTGTTGACAAGGGGAATGTGAGAAGGATAGACAAAGGGAAAGTGATCACCAAGAGCAGTCATCTCTTGAATTGATTGCTGAACTGAAGCTGGCTTAAGATGGAGTTTTTTAAATAGCTTTCAAGCATGTCCAGATACATGTATACTGATACAAAAGTCTTGACAGCTTTTTTTATAACCAACACTTTCTATGTTGAAGCACAATGACATAATAATATGAATAAAGTACAGGTAGAAAATGTAAAGCAGTTTCCAAAGCAGAACTACATTGTAGCTAATGACCTAATTGAGGCTTGCAATCTTTTGTCAATTTCTATTGAACAAGCCTTACATAACTTAAAGTCTGTCTTGATCCAGTTCAGTTCATTCATCTCAATGATTGTTTTTAGAAATATTTTTATAGAATTATTTATCAACACAATTACAGAAGTGTTGTATTATGTATATGGTCTTATTAAATCATAAGTTTGAATGTTTGTTTCAGTTCAACAAATACAGATCAATATACATGTAATATATATTAAGTAAGAATAAGAATATCAGAGTATCAAGTATAAACTTTCACAGAGGAAGGATGTTTGAAATTAGAGGAGGTTTAACTCAACATTCCGAAACACATTTAAGTTAAAAAAATGTATTCACTATTTTTTTAAATCAGTAATTTTATATATGGTAGACTAAATCTCAATCATATGTTGATTATGAACTTTAAAGTTCATCCATTATTAATATAAGAGGTTGTTACATCGCTTTGGTTATTACAGATATGATATGTATGATACTCATGTATACTATTTTTTAGGGAAAAAATGTGGACATTTTGCAGAGATTTATAACATTAAAGTGTATACATTTCACAGACATTTTGTGCATTTTTGTGCGGATTTTATTTAGATTACGTTTGATCACCCTGTCTCTTTTTCGTAGTGATTTCACAGAGAAAATGACAGGATTTTGCTGATATTTAGTTCAATAAAATGTGTACATTTTACAGACATTATCTGAACTTTTCTGTAACATTTTGTGTAGCTTTTTTATCTAGATTTTACTAAGATTCTACGCAGCTTTCTTTTACAGAGATTATATGAAGATTTTGTGTTATTGGATTTACAGACATTTTTTCTCCTACCTTTTTTTACAAAGAATATACGGAGATTTTACAGAGATTTATACATATGCCATAAAATCTCTGTAAATTTCAGCCTAAATTTACAAGAAAAATAGCAAGATTTTACAGACATTTTGCGCGATGTCAGGACAAAAAATGGGTTAAAATTTACAGACTTTTTATGAAGATTACAGAATCTCTGTAAATGTGCAAATTTACAGACATCGTAATTTACAAAGGAAATGTATACATTTTACAAAGATTTGATTAACTTTTTTTGAACGTCTGTCAAGGGTCCAAATTTGCCTTGTGGTTGCACCAGAGTAACCCCAGTGTCCAAGGGAGGTTCCCTTACAGAGTGCGGACAATTATAGGCCTTGTATCCATTTTGCCCAATGTTTCTAAGGTTCACGAATTTTTTGCAAATCTGAATCTCATGCAATACGCCCAGCAATTTGATCTCATTGGCAAACACCAGTTTGCTTATGCGCGAAATTCATCGACAACAGTTGCTTTGATTAAGGCTGTTGACTCGTGGAAGATGGCTATCGATAGCGGTGAAAAGGTTGTAAGTGCTTTCCTTGATTTAAGGAAAGCATTTGACATCATAGATCACAACACTCTCTTAAACAAAATGAGAAATAATGGTGTAACCGGTATCGAGCTGAAATGGTTTAATAGCTATCTGAAAGAAAGATATCAATATGTCTCCTGTGGTGGTGAAGAATCAAGTAGAGGTCGATTTCTCATGGTGTTCCACAAGGGTCAATCCTTGGACCCACCCTGTTTAACATCCATGTAAATGATATCTGTAAAGTATGTCGGAACACTAACGTATTTCTATATGCTGACGATACTGAACTTCATGCCACCTCTTCTGAAATCAACATAGCCGAACGCTTAGTAAATGAAGACCTTACCAATATTGCCAACTGGTGGAGACAAAATGGATTGATAAGTAACCACAAGAAATGCGAAGTCATGCTAATCGGCTCAAGACACACTACAACCACATCCCGCGACCTAGAAATTTCTCTGGATGGAAATCTGCTTAAGCAAACTAATAGTGTAAAATACCTGGGAGTGAATATAGATCACAATTTAAGTTGGAATACCCACGTCCATGCGATATCTCGAAGGGTTTATCCCAGACTGAAACTATTGAACAGGATTTCCAAGTACCTCACTCGTAGTGTGCTACTTAGGATATACAAGCAAACGATCCTACCATTGATGGATTATGGCTGTATAGTCTGGGGCGATTGTGGAAAACAAAATGCTCAGCATCTTGAGCGTCTTCAAAATCAAGCTATGCGTATTATTTTAAGTGCTAATCACAAGACCTGTACGCAACACATGAGATCAAAATTAACGCTGCTTTCTTTAAGCAGCAGAAGACGTTTCTTGAGATTGCAACTGGTGTTTAAGATCATTAACAATATAGACTGTCCACGACAGCTGAAAGGATATTTAGTTAAACGCTCAGAGCTATGCGATCGTAATCTTAGAGATAGTTCGCTAATAGACGGTGTAAGAGCCAAGACAGCCTTAGGGCAGTCAAGTTTTAAGAGCGCTGCCTCCCGTGAATGGAATTCGCTACCTAGACATCTTCGCGATATAACTAGTATGCAGACTTTTAAATCGAATCTTTTTAAATACTTTTTGAATTTGGATGTTTCCTCGCATGTTTGTAGTGTAAGTTAGCATTGCAATATTTGTCTTTATCTGTAGACTTAATATACATATATCTATTTTATCGTTAGTATTTCTTATCTTAGGCTGTTTTCGTTTCCCTTATCTTCTTTTTTAAACATGTATTTTTAATTGTAATCAGATCACCGGTTTATACCAGCAAAATCCTTCGATTTTTGCTGATCGGCTTTTTTCTGTCATAAATAAAAAGATGCACTTATAATATTTTAAATTAATTTATTTATTAAATTCACCTTATAAACAAAAAAACTAACCGCATTTGGTTTTTTTTTTCGGGGGCTCGGGATTTATCTTTGGGGCCAAACGTTTCTAAAATGACATGTTTATTTCTTGGCCAATTGGCGGTCATTGTTAAAAAACTGAAAAGTGGACGCTCTGACTAGGCGGCTTGCCTTTAGGGGGGGAGGAAAAAAGCTCCCAACCACACAAGAAGAAAATTGATTCATCATTCTTTTGGACAGTCGTTAGAATTGCAACAGAAAACGGCGTTACCCTGTCTAGCGTCCATTGGAGGGTTCGAATCATTTCCCGCCATAAACCACAAACACGAAAAACTCCTTGGATAAGGGGAGTATGTTCGGAACTCGGGGGATCCCAACTGGCTTGCGTTTTGCGTAACCAATTTAACAGGCACAATTCGCGTCCCTCAAGTCTGTTCGATACCTATGATTGGCAAGTCTCGGAAGGCACGAGAGGAACGGGGGGTATATCCTAATCCCTACTAGGGTTTGCCGTTAGGGGCCGAAAACCGGGCCTGGGTTCTTTTCTGGCAGTTTTTTTTCCCCCCCCCCCCCAAAAAAAAGGGGCCAAACATTTTGCGCCAATAAGCTACCCAGAAGACATTGCGTTGTGTGCTTTGTTTTTCTTCGCGTCTTTCTAAATCTATTTCTTGGTCGGATCAGAAGGACTGTTTGTGCTGCCAGTTTTTAGAGTGGTTGGTGGTGACTTAACAGTGAAACAAGTGCACTGAGAGTGAACTTATTCCAACGTTATCCTGACCAGTAATGTTGGTGATTGGAAGAGTTTATAGTGGAAACCCTTAGGGTGAAACCTTTCGAGTGCCTCAGGTTGGTGCTTTTATCGGAGGTTTTTTTAGCTACACAGATGAATTGAACAAATGTGGAATCGAGAGGTACAGTGATTATTTCAATCCAACACCTGATAAGAGCAACGGTACCTTCCCCAAGGAAATGAAACCAGATAACATTTAATGGGGAATCGCATCGGTTGAAGTGAGTTTTTAAATGTTTTCCTCTGGGAATTTTGACAAACTTGTGTCTTGTGATTGTACCTTAAACAAAATAAAGAAAAAAGGCCTTCGGACTGTGGCTTCTGTTCTTTGTTGTAACAAAAAAGGCACGGCAGGGAAAGCGGTAGAGCACGAAAGAAGTGTAGGGGAAAACACAGAGATGTAGTCGAGTGTTTTTCCCCACTTCTTGAGTGCTCTACCGCTTCCTAAGTGTTTTACAACAAAACAGAGCACAGTCGAGGCTTCTTTATTTGTTTTATGATAAAGAAACCAGTAATTTTCCCCCACACATTCACGTATCGCTCAAAAAAACTTTTATTTCCAATTGAAGAGAGATGGCGTGAGCGTCCACTAATCTTTGATAAAGGACGCTAAAATTAGCCAATCGCAGTCCTTGTTAGAATGGTTCAAATTATCTGATTGGTTGATGAAGGTCAAAGCTGTCAAAATGTCAACACATCAAAGTTAACAAAACCATCAAAGTTCACAAACTGAATCGAATTTTACCACGAGTGCTAGTTGTAGTTTTTCAATTCAAAAACAGGATCGAAAAGTAAAATGTTCAGTGAAATTCGGCTGAATTCTGGGCCATGAAAACCTGTACGTTGTTAACTTGACAATTAGAAAACAGGCTGCTTAAGGCTTGTGGCTGGTACTTGACAAACTGCTGCGCTGTGTTTCGTGAATGAACAACAGTCGGAGCTGGATTCATGGGAAGAAGACTGCTCGAGGTGACAGCATCAGTAAAACTCGGGTGTTGTGACTCTTCTGACCTTCCATTCAATGCACTGGAAAGGATATCGGAACAAGCTCTGAGTTGTTCACTCGAAGGGCAGGCATTGTAATTTCTGAGGCTGGCTTCACTGCGATGTCCCAAGATCGCCATGATGTGTCGTGATGGAACTTGCGCGTTTGACCACAAGGTGATTGCAGTCACCCTGACACTATGATTGGTGTAAATTTTGGACAGAGATGCCAGTTTGGAAAGATCTTTCATCATCACTCCCAGTTTGTGGACCCCCAGAGGTTTGTTGTCGTACCACACTTGATCTTCTTGTGTAGCAGCCCGTTTTGGGTACTGAAACAACGCTTCGCAGCGAGGATTTAATCTCTGGAGGTACACCCTTAGGCAGTTAAGGCCATCAAAGAGCTGGTCATTTGATGTGGAGTACATTCTGGCCTCCTTCTCTACACTAGCAACGTCGTCGATTCCTCCAGGGTGGTTTTTAGTGGCCTTGTCGTGGGTCATCGAGACGTATTCGCGCCCGGTGTCGTCCTTCAAGAACTGGAAGCTTTGTTTTGTAAGTTCTCGCTGACCTTCGCGTCCGCGACGACACCAGTACAGGGTGATGTGAAACCAGACATTCCGCAGAAGGCCCCAAGGATTATCTCCCCGAATTGCACTGGAGGATTTTAATTTCTGGAGGTCTGCTTCTGGAATGGGAGGTTTGTGGTGGACGTTTTCTTTGTTTTCGCGCTTGTTTAATTTTATCTGACTCTGCAGCAACTTGTTTGAAGCTTGAAATTCGACTCCTTTTGAAATAGAAATTCCTCGGTTGAGTGGAGGATTATTGAGGTATCTCTCTATAGCGTTGCGAATTCCAAGTAGGGATGACCTTGAGTAAAGTGCACCATCTTTTGTGCGAGCTTCGGCGTAGAAATGACGAAGGTACTTATCTAGCTCGTTGTTGGTCATTTCGTGAAGACCCTTGGCAATTTTTCTGTCGCGGCACCAAGCTGTTTTTAAAACATTAACATAAAGAAAGATTAAATAGTTTTGAGCAAAAGTTTAAGCCCTTGCATTTTAATTCGCAAGCTAATTAACTTTCCGGTTTTCCTTTATTGTTTATTTAACACGAGATTGTATCGCACGAGAGTTATTAGCCGTGTTTGAGTTTGTAGCAACGTAGCCGAAACTTATAGCATTTTTACAGCACTAAACTTACCTTCAAAAACTCGGATAGCCCATTTTGTGTTGTCTTTGGTGTTTTTCGCCTCTGCTCTCGTTATGACTTCGTCAATTTCAGCACTTGACAGGCTTACAAACCTTTGGTTGCTTTTTTTGTTGTTGCTTGCCGGTCGCGGCTCGGTGTTTTCATCGGCAACTTGTACATGTTCCGAAATTTCACTTTCTACCACCGAGTTAACTGTGTCATTACGAATAGCATTTTCTATCTCAATTGAAGCTAACAGCTCGTTTTCATTTTCGTCTTCCAAATCATACAAGACGTCTGGGTCACACAAAATCCCGAGGGAGAAATCCGGAAATAGGCCGGCCATTTTACAGATGGGTCGATGGCGTGACACCATTTACCCGTACTTTATTCTCTGATAAAGGACGCTATTTCAGCCAATCAGAGCGCGCGTTATATGGAAACTTTATTATAATATATCTAAGTTGTGTCTTTCCTTTATTGTCTTTTGGACTTGTTCGAAAGCCTAGTATTAATTTCACCCTACTTAGCACAATCTAAATGCAAAAGTCACACCCAGGTATGTCTAAATTTAGATCACAGGGTTTCAAGCCATCCTCAACTGATCATCTAAGTCTTCCCAGTAGCCTCATTAAAAATATGCATAAAACATTTCCCACCAATCAACTCACTTGCTGATCAATCGGAGGGGAATGTATTAGGGACTTCTGTACTTTTCTGGGTTTGAACGTGCAGGTATTAGCCAGCTTTGTCAGTGTAATTATTGGCAATTATCTGGCTTTGCTATCATGGGCCGACAAGAGTACCAAGCGAGAGCTCGCAAACGAAACATAAAATAAAAATTGTTAAAATTAAAAACGAAAACTTACCGTAAGTTTGAAGTTTTGATTGAGATTCTACGAAGTCATTGGTCTGGAGCTAAGGAGTCAGGTGAGATATGCGCGCGAAACCAGAGCAGTCACACTTCAAAGGCGAGTGATCAGGACTGTTGTATATATTAGGGTGGGTAGCCCAGATGGGAGGGCACCTGACTCCTTAGCTCCAGACCAATGACTTCGTAGAATCTCAATCAAACTTCAACTTCCGGTAAGTTTCGTTTAATTTTACAATTCTACTTCGTCATTGGTCAATGTCGCTAAGGAGTCACGTGAGACTTTAAAGCGTCATGATCATGAGCAGAAGCCAGGAGCATAAATCAAATTTAATGCAAAGTAGCAACAACAGGATGCTCAAAACGAAGTACACACCCAGAAATGTCAAATCTCTTCAAGTGATCCAACAGTAACAATACGGTTAATAAGTCTGGTAGAAACAAACATGTCCTAAGCATTAACAGCTATTATGCAGTAGCTCATGCCCAAAATTTTTGGCAGTGTCTTGGATAGGCTTATCATAAAACTGAGCAAAGGTGCTCACATTACTCCAACCTGCTGCAGACAAGATAGTGTCAATAGGGACCTGCTTTCCCTTGGCCGCTGATGTGACAGCTGCTCTTGTGCTGTGAGCTTTATACACACTAGTGTCAATTCCTGCTTTGGCCATGACATTCTTGAGCCATCGAGCAATAGTGTTAGTTGACACAGGTTTGTGCGGTTTCTGATAGCCAATCAGCAACTGGTCTGTTTCTCCTCTTAGGTGAGATGTTCTATCAATGTAGGCTTGTAGATGTTGTACAACACACAGGTTCCGGTCGGGTTCATATGCCAAAAACTCAATTCGACCTAAGTGCTTGCCTGGCCGAGTGGTCTTCAAGGGCGTGTCAATCATAAATACACATTTGTTTGCAGTTAAAGTCATTGAGGTCAAAGTATGTGCCTTCAGTGTCTGTACTCTCTGGCCAGACAAGAGAGCAAGCAACATGGTTAGCTTCCAGGACATATCTCTGAGACTCAATTCCACTCCAAGAGTCCAAGTTGCTAGTACCTTTAGGACAGAGTTTACATCCCATATTTCTTTGTATCTGGGAAGGGAAGGTCTAGTTTCGAAAACACCTTTAACAAACCTGGTAACGAGTGGATGGCTACCAAAGTGAACACTTCCTGGAAGCACAATAATAGATGATAGGGCACTACGTGCAGTGTTTATACAGCTGTATCCTACACCAGTAGCAAAGAGGTCTCCAAGGAAGTTTATACCATCCTGTAAAGTGGCCTGAAGGGGATTAATGTGCCGTCGACAACAGAATGATTCCCACTTCTTGTAGTAAGTTTGGTACTGGCTAGTGGTGCCTGATCTCCAGGACTGCATGATGATCCTTGAAGCTTCTGTCGAAATTCCTTGGCTTTCAAGAGATCTCCAGACAAGTGGCACATCAACAGCTCCAGTTTTGGATACAGAGGGTGAATCATTTCTGGGCTGCTTGGAAGAAACAGCAGTTTCTTTCTGTTGGGTAGAAGTACTGGATTGTCTACCAGCATTCTCATCAAGACAGGCCACCATGTTTGGGTTGGCCATTTTGGAACAATGATAATTCCTTGAACCCTCTCCCGTTGGATCTTCTGCAATACTCTGCTGATAAGAGAAAATGGAGGGAACATGTAAGGCATATATTGTTTCCATGATAAATGAAATGCATCAACTGCAACAGCCCCAGGGTCAGGATGCCATGATACATAAGGCTGAAGCTGATGGTTTAGTCTGGAAGCAAATAAGTCAATATTGGGCACAACCTTTACTACATTGAGGCAGTCCCTGAAAATAGTTCTGTCTAGTGTCCACTCAAGCTGCGAGTGAGACTGTCTAGATTGTTTATCAGCTGCCACATTCTCCACACCAGGGATATGGACAGCCGTAAGCCAAATATTACGTTGGGCACACCATGACCAAATTTCTTTGGCTAGGTCGTTTCTTTTTTCAGAGCTACTAGTACCCATATGGTTTACATCAGACAGGGCAGTCATATTATCAACCATGAGCTTCACATGCTGCCCATGAATGATAGATGAGAAAGATTTAAGAGCCAAGTATATGGCCAGGAGCTCCAAATAGTTTATGTGGTTTTTGGCCTCCTCTGTAGTCCAGTGTCCTCCTGTACTGGTATCATTTAGGGCACAACCCCAGCCAGTGGATGAGGCATCTGTTGACATGACAACAGTAGGCTCACCATGACTAATGACATTGTAGCTGGCTTCAAGGTGTGGTTCCACCATATTAATTCTTTGTCGGCCATTGATACGCAAAGCAAATAAGTGCCAATAATACACGACAATACTGCTAATACCCTTGAACGTGTCAAACCCAGACAAGACAGACGTCCATAATACATTCACCTCCGATTGATCAGCAAGTTCGATTGGATTGGTGGAAAATGTTTATGCATATTTAATGAGCTACTGGGAAGGACTTAGATGATCAGTTGAGATGGCTTGAACCCTGTGATCTAAATTTAGAATACCTGGGTGTGCGCAATGTTAGATTGTTGTAAGTAGGGGTGAGAAATGATACTTAGGGCTTCGAAACAAAGTCCAAAAGACAATAAATGAAAGACACACACTAGATATATTTATAATAAAGTTTCCATATAACGCGCGCTCTGATTGGCTGAAATAGCGTCCTTTATCAGAGAATAAAGTACGGGTAAATGGTGTCACGCCATCGACCCATCTGTAAAATGGCCGGCCTATTTCCGGATTTCTCCCTCGGGATTTTGTGTGACCCAGACGTCTTGTATGATTTGGAAGACGAAAATGAAAACGAGCTGTTAGCTTCAATTGAGATAGAAAATGCTATTCGTAATGACACAGTTAACTCGGTGGTAGAAAGTGAAATTTCGGAACATGTACAAGTTGCCGATGAAAACACCGAGCCGCGACCGGCAAGCAACAACAAAAAAAGCAACCAAAGGTTTGTAAGCCTGTCAAGTGCTGAAATTGACGAAGTCATAACGAGAGCAGAGGCGAAAAACACCAAAGACAACACAAAATGGGCTATCCGAGTTTTTGAAGGTAAGTTTAGTGCTGTAAAAATGCTATAAGTTTCGGCTACGTTGCTACAAACTCAAACACGGCTAATAACTCTCGTGCGATACAATCTCGTGTTAAATAAACAATAAAGGAAAACCGGAAAGTTAATTAGCTTGCGAATTAAAATGCAAGGGCTTAAACTTTTGCTCAAAACTATTTAATCTTTCTTTATGTTAATGTTTTAAAAACAGCTTGGTGCCGCGACAGAAAAATTGCCAAGGGTCTTCACGAAATGACCAACAACGAGCTAGATAAGTACCTTCGTCATTTCTACGCCGAAGCTCGCACAAAAGATGGTGCACTTTACTCGAGGTCATCCCTACTTGGAATTCGCAACGCTATAGAGAGATACCTCAATAATCCTCCACTCAACCGAGGAATTTCTATTTCAAAAGGAGTCGAATTTCAAGCTTCAAACAAGTTGCTGCAGAGTCAGATAAAATTAAACAAGCGCGAAAACAAAGAAAACGTCCACCACAAACCTCCCATTCCAGAAGCAGACCTCCAGAAATTAAAATCCTCCAGTGCAATTCGGGGAGATAATCCTTGGGGCCTTCTGCGGAATGTCTGGTTTCACATCACCCTGTACTGGTGTCATCGCGGACGCAAAGGTCAGCGAGAACTTACAAAACAAAGCTTCCAGTTCTTGAAGGACGACACCGGGCGCGAATACGTCTCGATGACCCACGACAAGGCCACTAAAAACCACCCTGGAGGAATCGACGACGTTGCTAGTGTAGAGAAGGAGGCCAGAATGTACTCCACATCAAATGACCAGCTCTTTGATGGCCTTAACTGCCTAAGGGTGTACCTCCAGAGATTAAATCCTCGCTGCGAAGCGTTGTTTCAGTACCCAAAACGGGCTGCTACACAAGAAGATCAAGTGTGGTACGACAACAAACCTCTGGGGGTCCACAAACTGGGAGTGATGATGAAAGATCTTTCCAAACTGGCATCTCTGTCCAAAATTTACACCAATCATAGTGTCAGGGTGACTGCAATCACCTTGTGGTCAAACGCGCAAGTTCCATCACGACACATCATGGCGATCTTGGGACATCGCAGTGAAGCCAGCCTCAGAAATTACAATGCCTGCCCTTCGAGTGAACAACTCAGAGCTTGTTCCGATATCCTTTCCAGTGCATTGAATGGAAGGTCAGAAGAGTCACAACACCCGAGTTTTACTGATGCTGTCACCTCGAGCAGTCTTCTTCCCATGAATCCAGCTCCGACTGTTGTTCATTCACGAAACACAGCGCAGCAGTTTGTCAAGTACCAGCCACAAGCCTTAAGCAGCCTGTTTTCTAATTGTCAAGTTAACAACGTACAGGTTTTCATGGCCCAGAATTCAGCCGAATTTCACTGAACATTTTACTTTTCGATCCTGTTTTTGAATTGAAAAACTACAACTAGCACTCGTGGTAAAATTCGATTCAGTTTGTGAACTTTGATGGTTTTGTTAACTTTGATGTGTTGACATTTTGACAGCTTTGACCTTCATCAACCAATCAGATAATTTGAACCATTCTAACAAGGACTGCGATTGGCTAATTTTAGCGTCCTTTATCAAAGATTAGTGGACGCTCACGCCATCTCTCTTCAATTGGAAATAAAAGTTTTTTTGAGCGATACGTGAATGTGTGGGGGAAAATTACTGGTTTCTTTATCATAAAACAAATAAAGAAGCCTCGACTGTGCTCTGTTTTGTTGTAAAGCACTTAGGAAGCGGTAGAGCACTCAAGAAGTGGGGAAAAACACTCGACTACGTCTCGTGTTTTCCCTACACTTCTTTCGTGCTCTACCGCTTCCTGCGTGCTTTACAACAAAACAGAGCACAGTCGAGGCTTCTTTATTTGTTTTATGATAAAGAAACCAGTAATTTTCCCCCACACATTCACGTATCGCTCAAAAAAACTTTTATTTCCAATTGAAGAGAGATGGCGTGAGCGTCCACTAATCTTTGATAAAGGACGCTAAAATTAGCCAATCGCAGTCCTTGTTAGAATGGTTCAAATTATCTGATTGGTTGATGAAGGTCAAAGCTGTCAAAATGTCAACACATCAAAGTTAACAAAACCATCAAAGTTCACAAACTGAATCGAATTTTACCACGAGTGCTAGTTGTAGTTTTTCAATTCAAAAACAGGATCGAAAAGTAAAATGTTCAGTGAAATTCGGCTGAATTCTGGGCCATGAAAACCTGTACGTTGTTAACTTGACAATTAGAAAACAGGCTGCTTAAGGCTTGTGGCTGGTACTTGACAAACTGCTGCGCTGTGTTTCGTGAATGAACAACAGTCGGAGCTGGATTCATGGGAAGAAGACTGCTCGAGGTGACAGCATCAGTAAAACTCGGGTGTTGTGACTCTTCTGACCTTCCATTCAATGCACTGGAAAGGATATCGGAACAAGCTCTGAGTTGTTCACTCGAAGGGCAGGCATTGTAATTTCTGAGGCTGGCTTCACTGCGATGTCCCAAGATCGCCATGATGTGTCGTGATGGAACTTGCGCGTTTGACCACAAGGTGATTGCAGTCACCCTGACACTATGATTGGTGTAAATTTTGGACAGAGATGCCAGTTTGGAAAGATCTTTCATCATCACTCCCAGTTTGTGGACCCCCAGAGGTTTGTTGTCGTACCACACTTGATCTTCTTGTGTAGCAGCCCGTTTTGGGTACTGAAACAACGCTTCGCAGCGAGGATTTAATCTCTGGAGGTACACCCTTAGGCAGTTAAGGCCATCAAAGAGCTGGTCATTTGATGTGGAGTACATTCTGGCCTCCTTCTCTACACTAGCAACGTCGTCGATTCCTCCAGGGTGGTTTTTAGTGGCCTCGTCGTGGGTCATCGAGACGTATTCGCGCCCGGTGTCGTCCTTCAAGAACTGGAAGCTTTGTTTTGTAAGTTCTCGCTGACCTTCGCGTCCGCGACGACACCAGTACAGGGTGATGTGAAACCAGACATTCCGCAGAAGGCCCCAAGGATTATCTCCCCGAATTGCACTGGAGGATTTTAATTTCTGGAGGTCTGCTTCTGGAATGGGAGGTTTGTGGTGGACGTTTTCTTTGTTTTCGCGCTTGTTTAATTTTATCTGACTCTGCAGCAACTTGTTTGAAGCTTGAAATTCGACTCCTTTTGAAATAGAAATTCCTCGGTTGAGTGGAGGATTATTGAGGTATCTCTCTATAGCGTTGCGAATTCCAAGTAGGGATGACCTTGAGTAAAGTGCACCATCTTTTGTGCGAGCTTCGGCGTAGAAATGACGAAGGTACTTATCTAGCTCGTTGTTGGTCATTTCGTGAAGACCCTTGGCAATTTTTCTGTCGCGGCACCAAGCTGTTTTTAAAACATTAACATAAAGAAAGATTAAATAGTTTTGAGCAAAAGTTTAAGCCCTTGCATTTTAATTCGCAAGCTAATTAACTTTCCGGTTTTCCTTTATTGTTTATTTAACACGAGATTGTATCGCACGAGAGTTATTAGCCGTGTTTGAGTTTGTAGCAACGTAGCCGAAACTTATAGCATTTTTACAGCACTAAACTTACCTTCAAAAACTCGGATAGCCCATTTTGTGTTGTCTTTGGTGTTTTTCGCCTCTGCTCTCGTTATGACTTCGTCAATTTCAGCACTTGACAGGCTTACAAACCTTTGGTTGCTTTTTTTGTTGTTGCTTGCCGGTCGCGGCTCGGTGTTTTCATCGGCAACTTGTACATGTTCCGAAATTTCACTTTCTACCACCGAGTTAACTGTGTCATTACGAATAGCATTTTCTATCTCAATTGAAGCTAACAGCTCGTTTTCATTTTCGTCTTCCAAATCATACAAGACGTCTGGGTCACACAAAATCCCGAGGGAGAAATCCGGAAATAGGCCGGCCATTTTACAGATGGGTCGATGGCGTGACACCATTTACCCGTACTTTATTCTCTGATAAAGGACGCTATTTCAGCCAATCAGAGCGCGCCGTTATATGGAAAACCTTTATTAGAAGATATCTAAATTGTGTTCCTTCATTTATTGTCTATTTGGACATTGTTTCGAAGGCCTAAGCTATCATTTCACACCCCTACTTACAACAATCTAACAATGCGCACACCCAGGTATTCTAAATTTAGATCACAGGGTTCAAGCGATCTCAACTCGATCATCTAAGTCCTTCCAGTAGGCTCATTAAAGATGGCATAAACACTATTTCCACCAATCCAATCGAACTTGCTGATCAATCGGAGGTGCAATGTATTAGGATCGTCTGTCTTGTCTGGGTTTGAACGTTCAGGTATTAGCAGTATTGTCGTGTATTATTGGCACATATTCTGCTTTGCGTATCATGG
>JAHPZR010050323.1:15000-16966 GCA_019787425.1 Platygyra sinensis | reverse complement strand
GGATTGGAAGATGTAGGTTGTCGTTAGTATCTCTACAAATTGCTGGTTGGCTTTCAGTAGAAAATTTTGAAAATAGCGTTTGAAAGTCTGCGGAACAAATTCCACTAGAGTTCTTCACAGGTTCTCACAGAGATAGTTCGCTGGTTCGATAATTCGACAAAATCAACCATCGTTTACGTTTTTTTGTACTATTTCCGATCATCGCTATTAAATTGTATGGTATAACTTTCTTTAAATCTGGGATATTGCTTGCAGCTGCTGATAGCACCTCTGGAAGGCGTTTCTGCGCACTTTTCGAATATGTTTGCACCATCCTTAAGGAATGAGAGGACGGGAGATATTCGATCTTCCTGGGTAGACGTCACACCAGCTGCTGGACCCATTCTCCCCAGACTCGGTCGTGCAACAATATGGCGGTGTTTTGGAGCTATTTTCGAGATTTCGTCGGCGCACAGAAAATCGAGGATTTATCCGAATCAAAAAATATTTTTCGCGGAAGTATTTCAAATAACAAGTAGATTCGAGAAAAAAAATTTGGGGTTAGATGCACTTTAATGTCCTGGACATAGTTGAAACAAAATCGGATACTTTCGTTTCCATTACGCTATTTCTGTGCGAAATGCAGTTTTCAAAGCCAAAACGGCCAAGTGTCGTTTGAAGTGACATCTTTGCCTCGCTGACCGCAACGAAGAGTGATGGAGCACGTGCACAATGTAACGCGATACAGATCCAGATACCAAACACTTGTAATTGATACCCCAATAAATTCTAAAAACGGAAATGTCATAAGCTATAATTTAAGAATATTACAAGAATATTTTCAGCCTAAAATCGGCAGAAAAATAAGAATTCTCCGCCAAGGCCGGAAAAACAACATTCTTATAAAAAAAAAAGAGTGTAAGCATAAGCGTAAGCACAAGAAAAACGAACGCTTACGCAGACAGAGAAAAAATATGAACTGAACTAGTGTGTTGCTTTTGCAGTGATTTGGTAATCCTGTATTACAGACTTAGTGGACTGAGTACTTTTGGTCCTTTTGACTGAAAGTATTTTAAATAACTTATACTTTCTTTTTTTTAATTTTGCTTTTAATGTATCGGGTGAACGAACCGGTAATAAGATCAGTTTAGTGATGTGTTTGAGGTATGACAATAATTTTGTTGTTTCAAAAACCTACCTTCCGGTATATGTATGAAGCAATTTTTTCTAATTACCTGTACATCCATTTATAAGGAACTTTTATGAAAAGTTTCATTTGTATAGTTTAGAGACAAGCCTTTTAAATTTGAGTTTTTGCTATCAGCCGTTTCGAGGTTGCCTCTTTGACTTTTTTCATAGAGAGATACCGGGATACCATTATTTGCTTTCAAAAAACAATATTATTGTTATGGACAACTTTCTGTAACAAGTGGCTTTTAAACCAAATCGTAGACACTCTTATTCTTTGGCCATTTCAACTCCAGTAAAAATAACAAGCATACTGCGGTTATAAACATAACGAGACAACGCATGTTTTAAAAACTTTCATTTAAGAACTTGACTTTTCGAATGCTCCAACTTACATCTTCAGAAGTAACGGTTACCTAAACTACAATAAATTTAAACACGAAAGCTAATAAGCAAATAAGGAAGGCAATGACATTGAAAAAGTAAATAAAAATAAACAGACCTAGAAAAATATAAATGGCTAGTAGAGAAGAAGTTTCTCACTGCCAACATTTTCATTAATCGTTGGTTTCAAATCAGATTCAAGTTCTTAAATGAAAGTTATAACAACATGCGTTGTCTCGTTATGTTTATAACCGCAGTTTGTTTGTTATTTTTAGTGGCTTTTAACTTGTAATCTGGGTTTCACATCCGGTAAGAATCATATCCAAGTTACCTATACATCCGTTATTAATAACGTTTTATTTGTATAGCTTAGATAAAAGCTTTTATGCCTCTGGCTCGCTTAACCTAAACATAC
>JAHPZR010050323.1:0-12500 GCA_019787425.1 Platygyra sinensis | reverse complement strand
TTACAACGGTAGAAGTTTTCGGATGAAGGCTTCTCAGCTAGAAAAAATTACGGATCGAAAATCACCAATCACAGCCAACTAGCATGACCCTTTGAACTGCACGTGAAGCACACCGGTCAGCCCCGCTTCTGATTGGTTCGTTATTTTTTGCTCTCAGATGCGCTGTCTAGCCTTGTAGTCAGGGAGCATATGTCATAAAATAAATTTCCGTGGGATTTTAATGGTGAAAGCAAACCACCTATCTAGATGTGTTAAGGGAAACCTGAGGAACACAAAACATGTTGTCGGCAATTTTGTGAGCTGCACCGTCGGCCGCTATGGGAGGTCTATTTTTAGTCCTATCTGGCTCAACATGGTATCGAGGCTCGAATATAAAATGGAGTGTAAACACAATTAACTATAATAAATTTCCACAAAAATACTAGAAATCTTTAATATAGTCCATCTAATACATATCCATAGAGTTAAGTACTAACTACTGATCACGTGATCAACACTGCACGAAAGCGAGGTTGGTTATTTGCTGTCTTCAAATAAGCATCAAAGACATCAGTTTTGGTATGGAAAATTAATCAGAGAGTTAAATTTATCAAAGAGAAAAATATTTCATGTTTCAAAACTAAGTTCAAATCAATAGTTCATTGAAATCAGGAAAAACGACGATTTTGGTCAGCGGTATCTACCAATTTTTCAATTCAAACTCTAATATTAAAACAACACCAAATCTTCAAAATTTCCTATTTCTATAAATTTTACTAATCCTTTGAGAAAAACTATATATCTCCAAATATACCTAAAAATCACCAAAAAACATAGATACGTGTAATGAGTGGAGCGATTCTTGATTGCTTGAAACGTAAGCGAGATATTTGCATTAAAAACATAATACCCAGCCAAAATACGGCTTTCAGGTGGACCCACGCCTTAAGAGGATATGAAAACGGCTTCTGGTTCAAAAACAAACGATCCTGAGGCCCAAGGGTTGGATTTACATTTATGTATAGTTTGTCAAAGGAAGAACTGAAGCGAAAATCTAGTTGAAAAGCCCGAAGCTCACGCAAAAGTTCGACTATCGATCGAGGAATGGAGTAAATACGGCAATCTTCAGTACACAGAAGCGTGGAATAACTGTCAAAGAGCTTGAGGATGGGCGGGCATCATGGCATGGATCATGTTATAAAGATGCAGTATACGTAACGAGCAAGAGAAACGTATGAGAGGCGCGCGGCTCGAAGGCCCCAATGAGTCCAGGGGAAAATCACGACTAGATTCATCACTAGAAATTCCTCAACTAACCCGTTCGAAAACGTCTCCATACAATAAGAATGTCTGTTTTTTCTGCGATGGCCCACCTGGTTATCGTAAGAACCTGCATAACATCAGTACCTTCTGCTGGTGAGTCCCTTCGCACTGCCATTGGGATGTCAGGCAATGATAAGCTCTCGGTTAAACTCAACACATCAATTGCTCCAGATGATGCTCATTCGATAGATATAAAGTACCACAAAAACTGCTGGGCAATTCATGGATCGCATGTTTTACGAAAAGAAACATCTGAATCATCATCTGAGAAGTTGGCTGGTAAGATTATAGCACAAATAGAATTACTGACAATGACGGAGATGAATTGAAGGAGTGGGAAAATGGTGACTATACCCGAATTACATACTAGAATCTAACAATGTGGAAAATCCGAGGGGCGGACGAAAGGCCTTGAAGCAGCTACTACTCCGCGAGATACCAGAGATAGAGTTTCATGCACCTAAACGTGTCAATGAGGCCGACCGAGTCAGTATCAAGAGGACAAGAGATCAAGCAATTCAGATGGCTGAGAATCAGACCGCAACATAGACGCCGATATGAAAACTCTGTTTGATGCCGCCGCAACAATTAGGAAATCTATCACCAAATGTAGAAAGTGGAAGTTTACAGGTTCACTAAAAAACCTGCCCGATGAGAACGTACCAGCAGAGCTTTTCAGTTTTGTTTTTATAGTTGGATTATACAAGGCCCAAAATATGAGCTTTCTGCTGGAAAGAAATCTGAGGAAGTGTACAATCGTGCAATGGCTCTATCCCAGACCACTGTGTCGATGTGTTTAACTGAGAGGCAAGTCAAAAACAAGAAGTCCCATGTTGTAAGATCCTCGTCGGATTGCCGCTGCAGTTAGCCGTGGGAATAGCTGTACATCCGGCCGTGAGAAGCAAGCAGCTCATAGCCATGCTACATGATTTGGAATGTCAGTGGACTACAACAGGATCCTGAGAGTAGAGGCCCAAGTCGAAGCTGGCGTTTCAAAGCGCATGGAGCTGAATAATGCTCTATATATACCCCCCTGATGTAGTTTTTGGTAGGCACGTCTTTTTTGCGGTCGATAATGTGGATTTCGCAGAGGACACTCCTGATGGCAAGAATACCTTCCACGTCACAGCGATGGCAATTTACCAAAGGCAGGAGCCAGGCGATGTAGCACCAGAACTGACCGTGGATCCCGTTGGTCAGAGTCGCCGTTCAATCAGAAAGCTTCCTGAGTCTGTGACAACCTTGTTAGATTGCCCTGCGCCTTCCGGAAAGCCTATTGGTCCCAACTTCCCCCAGTTTGGTTTGTGTACCGAAGACCAATGTCCATACATCAAGAACCAAGATTTCACATGGCTTCTCGGATGCAGTTTGACCAGGACGATCACCAATGGAGAAACTGAAGACGGTCAGCCCCCTAGTACCGACATCCCAGTGTGGTCTGGCTATAAATGGTGGAACAGAGAATTAGCTCTGAAGTGTAAATTAAAGTGCTAATTGAACCCATGAATAACCCACTGGGCGTTAGCCCTAGTAAAGGGAATCACGGAACCACACGGAGGTAAAGAAAAAATCTTTTGACCTCGGTGGGAATCGAACCCTCGACCTTCGAATTAGATCTACAGTTACTCTGCCGACTGAGCTACGAGGTCGGACAGAGAAAGTCGGGGACCATTTAGGTTGTGAATTGCGGGGAAGAGAAAGTAAGGGTACGTATGAATGTTGTCCCGCGTAGCACTATGAACACAAATGGTGGAACAGAGAATTAACTCTGAAGTGGCAGTTTTCCTTCTGGCTATAACTCCACTATCAGTAGTCCCATGTCGTTGACACGAGTTGGCAACCCTCCCCTGATCGCTGCACCAGCACACGAGTGGCAGACTCTGCTTACCATTCTGATGCAAGCACAGGACGTTAAGACGACAGTTGTAGGACAGAACAGGAGGACTTTGATATCGCTTGACATGGGACTGTATCAACCGGCAAAGAAGTTGCAGATGACCCGTCAAGATCTTGGGCATATAATACTTCGTCCTGGTGAGCTACACATCGTGATGGCCCAACTTCGCACAATCGGTGCATTCATCGAGAATAGCGCTATAGCGGGCTGGACAAGTGCTGGGTCGAGTCGAATCTCTATGTGCCCTCCACTGTGAAACAGCTAGATTCTCGGTGGGAACCATATGAAGAGAGGAGAAGCAGCGCACACGGTTACATTTCAAGCTCTCTTCAGCCTCTACCAGGACGCGTTCTTTGTGAGGCACCCAGGCCAGTGTGCGCACGATTATCGAGAAGTCGGCTAACCAGTTAAGCGATGTGTGTAAAAAAGATGACAAACATATCGCATAGCTAAGGCCGTTCCAAACGTTGAGCCAACGTCGTGACGAACCTAATTCCATTTGGTTTGACGGGGCAGTGGTTCTAAATGCTAAACTGGTTAATTCTGTTTTCACAACCAAGTTGTATATCTTCTTCGTACTGAAAGCGCCAATTTTCAAAGAGAAATTTGGTTCGACACGACGTTGGTTCAAGACTTAGACCAGGTCTAATTAGACAGACTCACTTCCATTTCGTCTTACGAGAACAAACCGTATTCAAATGTAGTTCAATTCACGTAAACAAAGCCTATTATCATGTAGTTCACTTGTTGCAGTCATTTTTCTGAACAACTCCAGAAGACGAAATATGCTTTTGATTCTTATTTGAAGACAACAAACGACCAGCCTCGCTTTCGTGCAGTGTTGATCACGTGATTAGTATTTAGTTACTTTAGTCTATGGATGTGTATTACATAGACTATATTAAAGATTTCTGGTATTTCTGTGGAAATTTATTACAGTTGATTGTATTTACACTCCATTTTATATTCGAGCCTCGATTCCATGTAGAGCCATATGGGTCCAAGACTAGACCCCCCATAGCGGCCGCCGGTGCAGGTTACAAAATTGCCGACAACACTGTTTGTGTTCCTTAGGGTCCCTTAACACATCTAGTAGGTGGTTTGCTTTCACCATAAAAATCCCACGGGATTACATATGCTCCCTGACTATTGTCTGATCTTATCTACTCGATTCAACATCGCTTTCCCGTAATATGTCACTAAACATATCATTCCTATTTATTCTTTGCATATAAATAAGCTGAAATACAAAAAGAACAATTTCAGTATTTGAAAACGGTAAAATTGAAGATTTGTCGTGGAAGAAGAAGCCAGCTCGTTGTTTGGAATAAGGTCGTGACTAATTTATGCTGCGGTTTGGCGGTTATCTTTTGCGGTTTCATCTCGCATTTGATTGGTCGCGAAACAATAAACATTCCAGAAATTTTCTTTGGTGTTCACGGTTTTACGGGAAAGACTGTAAAACGGCAAAGGGAAAAACTTTGTAATGATGACGTCAATCGTGCATCTGTCCTCTAATAGATCATAGGCGAGAACCAATCAAAATGCGAGAATAACTTGGGTTATTATATTATATAGAACAGATCATCTGACATTATGGCAGCATTGCTGACACTAGCACTCTCTATTGCTCAGTAAATAATTTAAAATCTACAAGTGAGAATATTCACAAGAATATTTTCAGCCTAAAATCAGCAAAAAAATAAGAGCATTCACCCTGGGCTGGAAATGCTATAGTCTTCCAGAAAAGAGTGTATTTGAATCACGGGCATGTTTCATAAAGTACCTATGACTTACCTCTTATTAGCCGAGCAGGAGGTCTGCATGAGGGATTCTTGACCGAGGTCGTAGAGACAGACCGAACGCAGTGAGGTCTGAACATACGACCGAGGGCAAGATTCTCCCATACAGACCGGCGTTTACCATTTGTTAATTATATTTTGCTTCCGAACAGCGATGATTCGAATTTGATCAAGTTCTTCCAAAGTTTGCTCGTCTTGTTTAGTTTTTATTGTTAACAGCTTTTTGGCACTTACAGAAATAGATACTATTAGGTGAAAATAGTCAATTTTGCATTTTAGTTTATAACTTTTTCACTGCAAAACATTACCGGTCTAGTTGCCGGTCTAGATGGTAAAATCTAGACCGCGGTCATTATCGATATCAGCCAATCAAATTCCTGAATTTGATAGTTCCTAGTACTTGTGAGACAGAGCCATATAATAAAAGGGTGATAAGAGGACATTGAGGAGTTGTATGTTGCGTGACGCAGTAACACACAGTCATTCATCATTAAGGTATTTTTGGTTGTCGCCGCTAGGAAATGTTAAATACTTCGTGGAAGAGAAGCACCTTTGAGAGTAAAACCCCCGCGTAAATATTTTAGCATCGCTTCAAATCTATCGATGAATCGAATTATACACCCACTTTATAATAGGTATCGTATAGTCTTTAAGTTAGAAGTACTTGTTGTGACGATACCGCGTCACAAAGGTGGGCGCCCTCTAACAAATAAAAACACTAAGCTTAAACAAACCCGAGAAAACACGCAACAACTAAACATGATTAATAAGCACCTAATGACTGGCCACAAGGGAAACAGTGAGTTTTGTTTCCCCGAGACCCTCAATGTTCCCCGAGGCGAAGCCGAGGGGAACATTGAGGTCGAGGGGAAAGAAAGCTCACTGTTTCTCGAGGGATCAGTCATTAAGTGTTTTGTTATACCTCCCGACTCAAAAATTGAAAAAGCTCCGACAAAATGATTTGCTTGACGCCATTGCATACACTGGCTGCACTCGCAAAATTGAGCGGCTGTCAAAACCAACCTGATCTATCGAAAAATCACGATAACAGTCTTTTTCTTCGCAGCTAACAAAAAATATAGACAGTACTAAAGTTGCTTTGGCGTCTTCTAATGCTTAACTCAAGCATTTCGAGTTTGATTTGATCAGGAACAGCATATTTTGTTGTAAATTACACAAATACTTTCCTACCTGGCGACGGCGATCGACGAGCGAGTTGACGAACCCATTTTGGCGCCAAACCAAAAGCTTGGGAGACACAAAACGTTCATATTTTCCCTTTTGTTAATCTGCATGATATGTATTAGCGACTATAAATCCCTTTTCTTGAATAATGAATGCCGTCTCTATTGAGAAACGTCCTACTTCAATGGCTTTTTCACATCAGGCCGACTGTACACAAATTTCCCACGGTTTCAAGGTGCACAACGTGATCACGTGCGAGTCCAAAGTTCAAGTTGTTGTTTCCCTAGGGAGTTAGTGAGTTTTATTCGCCCTAGGGAGTTAGAGAGATTTAACCCACGGCACGTGACCCGTTCTCTTCCAATCGGAGAACGTATTTGAGTTAGGAGGTATAACAATCTTAATTAATTTACACGAATATAATAATTAAATACTACAGCGCACTAAATTAGTTTACAAGAATATACTATTAAAAATACAAGCGTTTCAAAAGTTCAGTTCAGTTCACCTTGCGTGTGAAGTCGTTGTCCTTGATCTTGAACATAACTACGTACCCCCAACATATGACACACACAACCAATTAACCAAACATCCGTTCAGTATTACTTCCACTTTCCAACTTACTTCACCATGTAACGACTTCACTCAATCCGAAAAACTTCAACTTTACCTCTCCGGTTTACTCAGGCCAGCTTTCTTCGACAGCACTCTTCATTCGTCCTTCAATTACTTCGACCAGCTTTTTGCAAACACGTCCCCCGGCAAATGGCTCTTTGTCGTGAATTAAGGCTGGTTCTCACTAGCGCATAAGCATAAGCACAAGCATAAGCATAACATAAGCATAAGCAAGTGAGAACACCCGCGACATAAGCATAAGCATAAGCAGAAGAACGAACCCACTTATTTGTCTTATGCTGTTCTCACTTGCGCATAAGCATAAGCACAAGCGCATAAGCATAAGCATAAGCGCAAGAAAAACGAACACGTTTGTTTTTCTTGTGCTTATGCTTATGCTTATGCGCAAGTGAGAACAGCATAAGACAAATAAGTGGCTTCGTTCTTCCGCTTATGCTTATGCTTATGTCGCGGGTGTTCTCACTTGCTTATGCTTATGTTATGCTTATGCTTGTGCTTATGCTTATGCGCTAGTGAGAACCAGCCTTTAAGGGATGGCTTACTGATGGCTTCTCAGTAATGAAAAATGTGCTCCAGGTCACGTTCCTCGCACTTGCTAACGTCGCTCACTACAACCTTCTTCTTCTTCTTTTTCACAAGGAAAATAAACCTCACCGCGTGTATCAACCCAAAATCCAGAATATATGCATACCCAAGGTGTAAAAAAAAAGGAAAGAAAACTATTGGATAACGATTGATTATATGACAAATTACGCAATGATAGAATACAGGTTACGTAATAATAAGTGCTATGAATAAATACATTTTTTATAAAAAAAAACTGATGAAAATATCTACACCAAGTAAATTTATTCCTAAATACCATACTTTCATGCCACTTGTTCAACTACAACCGCAAAAGATCAGTTCATTGCTTTCGCAGCCATTTTCTTCACAATGGGCAGGGTGAATGTCGCCTCCTCTCGCGAAATACACTTGTCAGCGAAGTTTACAACCCGCTGACTGACTGACTGACTGACTGACTGACTGACTGACTGACTGAACGAATTATTTCTTCCAAAATTAACTGCTATAAACTCTTTCCAGCTAGCCGCTATAATACCTCTGTCCAGCGGTTCTCGATCCAAACTTTCGTCCTTCTGCCTGGAAACAACATTCTATAACTCTTTTATGAAGCTAAGTCCAACCTTTGTACAGATCACCCCTAAGTTAGACACTGTTCTAAGTATTTTCACCTTTGGCACGATTATATAAATAGGAAATATCTGTCTTGCGCTTGAGTTTTATTTCTCGTGTCATTATTTTAAATCACGTTTCAGCGTAACCCGGAGACAAATTAAAGACAAAACAGAAACTCTGAAAGTCGCTCACTCCGTAGGTTACACTTGCAGGAGTATGGGTAGAATAATATCACTTGTAGTTCAAGTATATCATAGACTGCTACAACTACACATCCTGGCATTCTACTCAGATTGTTGAATGATCCATTTTGTTTTCCCTTTTTTGGTAATACTATGTAACGTTTTCTCTCTATTTATTTATTTATTTATTTTTTTTTTTTCATACTGCATATATTTTCGCGTGTTTCAGTTTTCATGTAGCAATTTTATACTGGCTCTAATAACGGTTGAATATTTATATTAAATAACTTCCTGAATGGCTGAAGCGCTACCTTTAAGTTGAATCTGACACGTTGCTTTCTTTATTTTCCTTTCGATCAGTTTACTTGTACTTCGTACGCGTTAAAAAGTTTCATTTTTTTAGAGATGGAGAGAATACCCTTTGCGTTCGCGACAGTTGTTCTTGCCCTGTTTTTCAGTTTATCACAACAAGGGAATGCTGGTGAGGAAATATTCCACTCTTATTCTTACTAAATGGTGGGAGGCGCAGTGGCCTCATGGTTAGTGCGCTCGACTCAGGAGCGAGCTGTCTGGGTTCGAGCCCTGGCCGGGGACATTGTGTTGTGATCTTGGGCAAGATACTTAACTCTCACAGTGCCTCTCTCCACCCAGGTGTATAAATGGGTACCGGCGAATTGTTGGGGAAACCGAACAAAATTGCGGGGGAGTTACCTGCGATGGACTAGCATCCCGTCCAGGGGAAGTAGAAATACCTCCAACCGCTTCATGCTACACAGAAACCGGGATAAGCTCCAGCAGCTATTCTGTATGGGCCAGGCTTGGCTGTAAGGCCTCACTTTTTTATTGTTACTAAATGATGTATTTTACTCTGCTTACTGGAAGTAAGAGTCACTTTTGTGCCAATGTTACTCCCACCTTAAGGTGGCAGACAATGAGGAGCAATATTGCATCAAATTTAAAATGCAAAAGAGACAACAACAAAGAGCCATATTGGTTTCTAGTAGCCAAAAAGAAGGGTTTAATAGGGAAACATTTTAACAAACCTGACCCCGGCTTAATTTTTCTCAGATAGGGATTTTTTTTTCTTTTATGCATTAGAGATTTGGAAAATACGCCAAATACATAAGTGCTGCCATAGAGGGGTCACGAGAAAATTGACAGGAATGTCAAAAAGCATTGCCTTCCTCTCCCGACCCCCACCGCACCCCCCCCCCACCCCACCCCCACACCAAAAAAAAATGAATAAATAAATGTCAGTGGAAGTGGTAAAGCCTGGAAGGCTTTTACTCAAAAACAATTATAAACTGGTTAAGTCACTGTGTAGCATTTTCTGTAGCCCTTCCCATCTAAGTATTGTTCAGGAAAAAATTTCAAAGGGAATAATAACCATAATATTTTAAATGCTATCGCTGATTTCATTCGATTAGGAAGGACAAGCCTTCCCTTTGTCTTTGGCAATTCGCGTTACACGTTTTATAAAAACTCCGTCGCGCGTCATTGGGCAGAATGCAGGCAACTTTGCAAGGATACTGGAAGCGATCTTGTTTCCATTGAAAGTAAAAAGGAATGGAAATTCTTGAAAAATACTATCCAAAGAATGGAAACGATTGAATATTACATCGGCCTGAAAAAAGATAGCAATTTGGAGAGTGGAAATGGATAAGTGATAACAGCAAAGTCAATGCTTCCAGAGGAAAGTTTCCTTGGGCCAAAAACGAACCCAGTGGTGATGGGAATTGTGCGAAGATCTATAAAGACTACAGGAAAGACTATGGACTGTTCAGCGATTTGCCTTGTGATCACCTGAAGTATTCCGGATATATTTGCGAGAGTCCCACTAAGAGCACTGACCAAGAGGGTATGTGTTATAAATCATTACAATTTTTATTGCGACTTCACTGGACTCTTGTCTTTTCATGACTTTCAGAACTATTTCCAAAAGTAAAATTGTTTTTGACTCATTAAAATGGTTACTGGATAGAGACTGCACGGAAATAACAAATATTGAGACTAATAGAGATAAAAGCCAACATTGTCATACTATCAGTAGTTAAGTTCAACAGAGGCTTGCTGGTTTATCTAATTAAATGTCTCACCGGAACTTGTTATTGCCATTTAGTTCCAACAGTTGGAAAGACATCAGCCCGGACAGAAGGCGAAGCAGGCACAAAATCTACCTCGAGGCAATCTTTGGCAGTTACTTCAGCAGCACCTTTAACACCGTCCAAAAGTTTATCGACAGAAGTACTATCAAAAGGTAGAATATAGAATATAGTTTAAGTTTTGAACACGTCTGTTTTGTTTGAATAGCCCGATACGAAAGGTTCACATTCAAGTATGTATGATTTGCCTTGTACTTTTCCTTTGTTGCATCTTGTTGTAATCAAAAACAGAAACAACAGCAGCATTTTGAGAATTCGTGATCATAATAATGGTAGGGGTAGAATTGGGTGGGGTATGTAGAGGAGGTATATTGTAGTTATTATATTAAAACCTGCTTTTTTTAACTGAGGAGACCTGACTTAGTATAAGCCCCGTGGTTTCCTTCAGGTCTCCTCGCCATTTAATTTTTTTTTTTCTTTTTCTGTTAAATCTTATAATACTGCTGTCAAATGTTTCATATATGACAGGTAAAAAATGAATGAATGAATAAATGAATGAATGAATGAATGAATGAAGGAAGGAAGGAAGGAAGGAAGAAGAAGGAAGGAAGGAAGGAAGAAGGAAGGGGGAAGAAGGAGGAGGAAGGTAGGAAGGAATGGAGGGAGAAGGAGGGAGGGAGGGAGGAAGGATGAAGGAAGGAGGAAGGAAGAAGGAAGGAAGAAGGAAGGAAGAAGGAAGGATGAAGGAACGAAGGAAGAATGAATGAATGAATGAATGAAGAAGCGACACCTCAAACCGAGAGAGGTAACAAAGAGTCAGGCACAGACCCTACCATGAGGCAATCAACATCGTTCAAACATCTCTTGACAGAATCGAATTCTAATGGTAGGAAAATTTAATAGAGTTTGTGTTTTTAAAGGGGCATTGTCACGCTATTTGGCAACTTTACAAAAAGCTATAGGGTGCCTTCACATCATTTGAATTCCAAAACTAATGATCTAGTTTTGTTATTTAAGACTATTTGAAGGTAGTGAAATTGTTTCCTGTCGCCTGTCGCTACGGATGGCACGGATGGAAATGGATTGAAATTTGAAAAAATTGGCCAATTTTTTAATAGTTAATAGAGGGGAATGGTTATGAAACTCGACAGAGTTCTTTGTTGTATGTTTTTGTTCTGTTTTTTGGCCTTGACCCTGCACAAAACACAATAGTTGTTTACTCCGTACTGAGGGACTAACCAATAGAAACGTGTTGGTTACGTAACTCATGCATAGTGTATGAGCACAAAACAAAAGATTGTGCAGGGTCGTGGACCTTCCAACATAAATCTTGGCATCTTTGTTTGTTGCTTTGATGTTTGCCGGGCTTCATAACCAGTCCCCTCTATTAACTATGATTTTTTCAAGTTTTGATGCCACGAGTTCTAAAAATCCTCAAGAAATTTGTTATGGGTAGCCCTCTCTGATAAAATTCATTTGATATCTTCGCCGTAGCTTTACAGAAGCTTTTTGTTTATGATTAAAGCCTTAAAGTAATGATTTTAGCACAGAATTGACCTAAAACAGCAAAGCAAAATTCTCGTGACAGTGCCCCTTTAAGCCAGACTGAACAATCTACAAGTTTGTCAGGGGTCTCTTCTAACTTAGTGATCTTTGCTTACTGGCTGGTATCGTTAAGTAAGTTTTTTTTTTCTGATTTTTTGTATTGGTTGATATCTTCGTCTTTTCATAGTTTTAATAATGCCATTAACAGACTAATGCGTTTAAGGAGACAGTGTGGCGTGGCCGATTGGTTAGAGCGCCGGATTTGAAATCCGTACCTTGGTCAAATCCCGTTCTGATCACTGGCTGATGTTTTTCTCGGTATCCCCGAGTTTAGCTTCTGGTCTACGCTTTTAAAAAGCCAACTAGTCTGCCTCCCACCAGTTGGGATTCTTAACCTAGTTATGTTTATTTTGATATTTATTTATCACTGTTTGTTTACATTGGTCCTGAAAAGCCCCGACTGGGAGTGGCCAATAGGCCACTTTCGATATATCAATATTCTAACACGGTTCCGAGGCTTTCACATCAAAATTGTAATTTTCTAAGTTTCTTTTGTCTCTCAATTCCCAAGAGATGCTTGAATACAAAGAAAACAACACCAAATATAGAAGTTTGTCCTGGACGCCTCGGCGCCATGCTAAAATATTGATATAACAAACGTGGCCTATCACGT
>JAHPZR010050322.1:7500-13564 GCA_019787425.1 Platygyra sinensis | reverse complement strand
AATGTTAGCTATAACTAAAAACAGAATCCCTGGGTACAAATATTTCTGACAGGCTTTATTTTATTTTTAATTCTTAATTGTAGATTGTATATATGTTTTAGTAATTTTTATTTCTCCGTAATTATTGTTTGCACGACCCCACCAGCGATGCTGATCTTTTTATCGTATGTTGAAATAAAGTTATTACTTACTTACGGTAATATTAAGATTTTGTATTACATTTCACTTTAGCAGTAGAACAGCCTAACAATGTAGAGAGTGTGTGCTGTCAGAGTCGTCAAATACTTTTCTGATTCCATTAGTATTACTCATTTCTCTTGGTGTTCTGTCACTGTGAGGAACAAATTACACCAGTCATGCTGAGTTACAGTTTTGCTTTTATTTTTAATGAGAGCTTAAAACATTCTCTTTTCAAAAAAAATTACTTGAATGTGTTTGTATTATAAAAACAAATAGATGTACCACTTGACCATAGTAACTTTTGTTTTGAAAGATATAATTATATATAAGTAAATAAAGAAATAATTAATAACACGTTGTAGCAAGCTCTGTACACCTGTTCTTTATTTCAAAAGAATGAGTTTCAAATACAAATTGTTTGTTAGTTTAAAGTATAATCATTACATGCAGTTTTTCAAGTCATACAGTACAAATGACAAGTTAAGTTTCATTTATAACTTAACGTATCTTCTCATCCCCGTAGTAAACAAGAACCATTATAAATGTAAAATCGTCACAGAATAATTTCTTTTTGTTCTGTTGACGAAATTAATCGTAGTCTCTTCGCTTTTCTCGTTAAAACGTATCACTGAAACTGATCAGTGGATGCTGAAATTAACGACTCGCCCTCGACTCTGCAGCAATATTTATGTTTCACTTCAACACACAAACGATTCGAACCTGGTCACAACCTCTTCACATTCCCACTAGTGCATTCCGCCCCTTAAATACAATTGTTCCTATCATAGAAACCACATCAACATTAGTAGTAGAGCTGCTGACCCTCATTTAATTCAAAACCGTATATAATGGGAAAAGCTCGCCCTTCATCGCGTGCTCGCAGTTTTATCCCAGACACTATGTTCTTTGACTGATTATCCAATTGCTTAAGACTATCAAACCCGCCCACAATATCCTTAGCCTAACCCACAGAAAATGTCGAGGTAAACCCAATATATGAATACTTCCTTCACTTTTACAAAAGAATAAATATGGCCGTTCTCAACTGTATCGGGATCAAATCTTCTCACATACCATTTACCTTTATAACAGGAAATTTTTATTGGTGTTTAATAGTAGATCCAATCTGATTGGTGTGACATACATACATCCCTCACTGATTAACCCGTCCATAATATACCCGACGCGCCGACTAAGAGGTATTTTTTTACAAAAAAATAACTCAAAAAGTGATAAAAAAATTTTGCAGCCTGCCAAAAATCTTCCAGAAACAGCCTTCTATTCGAGGAGAAAGTGCAGTTACTTAGTGGTAATTGCCCACGGAATCTTACTAAAGAAAGACTAAAAGAGTGGCTGTCATTCCGCAAAGGGACAGCGAGAGATGGTAGTGCGCGCTCCGAAGCTACGAAGGCAGAGTTATCTTAAAGGTATAAATATTGCATTTTTTTTATCACTTCAGTATAATTATTGCCATTGCTTAAGCGGAATTTTGAAGCATAAGTTCTATATCGACTTGTTTTACTTGCCGCAGGGTCATCAGTTATACCAAAAATAGTTGGGAGAATAATTTTACGGAGAAGTGGAAAGACTTAGCATCAAGTAAACCAGTGGACCAAACGGCGAACGTCAATTGTGATTTCCCTGAATCTGCACAGTGGGTTTCACTGATTGAAGGAAGGATGATGTTTCTACATTTAATATTCAAAATGTCGTGTCTTACATTATTGAAAGAGAAGCTTAGGACAATGAATCTAACCGTGAAAGATTACAAGAATATCAGCAGCAAAGCTTTCGGTTTGTTTCGACATGGTCACATCTAAAAACTGGAAATCGCTCGACACGACGATGAGAAGATACATTTTCGATGTGATTGCTTACCTAAAATGAAGAAAACCTTGAAGTATAACGTAAAACTCTCACTGTGTAATAATGGTGAACATGAAGGTGAAATTACATTTGCTAGCTGTGCTTGTCCAGCTGGTAAAGAACCATGTGGCTCTTGCAAACATAGAGCAGCTCTTTATTATGCACTCGAAGAATTTGTGAAACTTGTGTGTACACGGGAATTTGAAACATGTACCTCAAGACTGCAAACTTGGTACCAGCCGAGAAAGAGGAAGCTTGACTCAGTCAGTTCATTAAATTGATTTCTCAAAAAATATTTATAGAAGAGAAGAAACGAACAATGTCAAGCCTTTGAATGATCCAAGACGTTCATCTGAAAGGAACAATGACTCGAAAAAGGTCAACAGAGAACTGCTAGATAAAATCAAAAGAGTGAAACCAAACTGTGGTTTCTTTTGTCTACTATCAGATGAAAAACTTGAGCAAAAATAAAACGAAATACTTTCTCCAATCAAAGAGCACTCTGTCTCACTCACAGAGATTTTTGACCGGGCAAAAAAAAATCAAGAAAGGGAGAACATTGCACTTGCCACTAAAGCTCAAAGTAATTGCATTGTCAAGCATGGTTTGAACACAGACCTGTTCGTATTACAGCCTCTTAGAGCAAGAGAGCATTAATAAAGCCTCAATTCTACTGGCCCAACAAAAGCAATGAAGGAAATCTTACATTATGACAATCAGTATCAAAGTCACGTTAATAAAATGAAACAGGGACTGAAAGATGAAAAGAACACTATATGGCTGTATGAAAACAAACTGGATTGCAAAGTAACTGAAACAGGTTTTGTTATATCCCAGAGTTATCCTTTCCTTGGGGCCTCTCCAGATGGGGAGGTCGATGGAGTCTAGTGGAGATGAAGCGAATCTTCAGATGGTCTATCTCTTAAGAAAGCAGTGTGTAAACGTGGTATACATAGAGACACTTCTCATGGGTTGGTGGTCAACAAGAATCACAAGTTCTATTACCAAGTCCAGCAGCTGATGCTTTGCACTGAAACATCTTGGAGTGATCTGGTACTCTCTGACACTGTTGATTTACTTATTTTACATGTGAAGAAGAACAACAAATTCCTTTCTGACAAAGTTCCAAAACTGGAAAAGTTTTATGATGCCAATCACCTTTCTTTGGAAATAGCATACCCAAGAGGTTTTTTCTTTTGCTTACTAGATTAAGTAAATTAATCAAATGAATGACATGACTGAAATCACAATTCTATAATTTTTTCTTCTCTAGCAATACTGTAAGTATACACAAATGGCAACATTTCAGTTGTAAGCATATGCACTCAGTGATTAGAGACAGGAACATATGCTAATTACTCACTGATTAGAAACAGGAACATTTTGAGCTACAACACTTTGTACATTGAGTTTTGTAATATTTTTATAACAAATTGATGGAATATTCACTTGAACATTACATGACTAGTTTCTCTATCAGGCCTGAGATTTGGGTTAGTTTCTTGTCAGAAATGCTGCCACCATACAGGGTTGAAACATGAAATCCCCCCTTTTGGGTGTTGCTATTTTTGTATGAAGAAAAAGTTACTTGTTGGGCCTCTGGGTTTTTTGGCTTTTCAATGTATATCTCTGTAGCATCAATTATTAGAGTAGCTGTTGAATAAGTTTTGCGAAAACATTCAGGCAGATGTAATTGAACAATCTCTCTGGAAGGAAATACATCAAGTTCTTTGAATCTAAAGAAAATAATTACGATCCAGGTATTAACAATTTGGGATACTACACTTTGGCACACTCCAAATCTAGCTGATAAGTCTTCCTTTAGTAAGCCAACTTTTAAGTGACAAAGCACCAGCAAAAGTTCATTCTCTACAGTCAAAGCCCTACTAGGCCCAGGTTTATACTTGTGCTTAATTTCTCCTTAATTGTCTGTGTTTTGGTAGTCCAAGTAAGCCCTGTCTCCCTTCCCAGAAAGTCAAGAACCATTGAAAACACCTCATAGTTCTTAAATCTAGTGTAAAATCTTAATAACTTATCAATATCCTTTACAGTTTCGATGCTGAAGGCTTTCTTCTCAATCAATAATTCCAGCTTCTTCCTGGCAATTCTTTCCTTTATTAAGTTGATTTTCCAGCACTTGTATCTTTGTTCAATTCGCACTCCTTAGTTTGCCATTTGTCACGTAAACATGACATTTCGTCATCCTTTAACTTAAGGTGGCTGAACAGAGTTTTTGATACCTCTGTGTCATTTATCTTTTTCTCTAAACCCCTCAATCCTTTGATCGCCAAAAATGGCAGCAAGCAAGTTAACAACACAAACTTCAACGTTTTGATATTTGAGCTGACGTATGTGCCGTTGCCATGGCAACATGATGAAATATAAACAGGCGTTTAAAATCGGTTTTGTTTATTTGCAGAAAATCTAGTCATTAGATTCTCTTTATAATTTGCATGCAACAAGCTTGAAACGATACTCACCAGTTAGCGCTGTTTTAATAATAATTTAACAAACAGGTCTTTAATTATCCCTCGTTGAAGGTTCATTGGCATATCTTGAATTTCCTTTGTTAAAGTTCAATTTTTTCAATCCTCCAGCTACTTATTTCCTAAAGTATTCTCGTGTCAAATTTCGTGAAATTCTAATTGAGCGGTTCTCGAGAAATAGGCGTATCTCCGAGAAGTCAAATTTTCACTCAATCGCAGTTTTTTCGACTTACCACGCATGCGCTGCATTTAACTGGGTTCTTTCGGTAACAAACAAAAGCTGAGAATTGCTGGGTTCTTTGCATTGTTACCTTTTCTAACATAACTTTGTACTAAAAGAGTAAAACCATCAATACATTGTGTTCATCTGTGAAGAAAAATAGTACAGATAGCGCGGACACCTAGCAAATAAAATGACCGTTGTATTGATGCCATGTTTGTTTTTTTTAACAACAACAACAAGAATTTATTTATTTACCCCATAAACTTACTTACATGAAAATAAATTATTCAATTTTTATGCAAAACTTGTGCGCGCGCTGAATTGCGTTACCAAGAGCGCGCGCGAAAACTGTGTTCGGCCACCTTAAGTTGATGTTCCCAGTTTTCATCTCCAGTTTGAACTAAACCTTCACTTTCTAGATGTTCAGTTTCTATACCATCTGAACCAGATTTCAAACCAGTGTTTTCAACACTGTTTTTAATATCAATAGGTTCGGAGGCCGAATGCTGCTTCGAGTTCTCTATAAGCTAATTTGTTTTCTTTGTGTTCTAATCAACGATGTTCGATCGGCGGGCTTTTTCCTCTTTGGTTTTTCGACGGTAAAAATGAACTTTGAAGGTATGGAATCGGGCTTCAAACGAATTCTTTGTCCTCCTATTGGTTTTATGAAGCAATTAGCTTCAAAACGCTGACTACAGACGTAAGAGGTTTTGTTCACTGGAGTGTTCTCTCGACGCAGTTTCACGAGCCATGACCAGCCATTGTGCCAGCAAATTCTTGTTTGACAGCGGGAGCAAATGCCCTGACAAGTCTCTACATTCCGCTTTGGAACTTCGATTTTGACACCCAAGAGCTATGCAATACCTCACCATGGATAACGATACTCAAAAGTCGATAAATATTACCTCAATGTCATTTACCTACTAATTTCCCTCTCTGTTTCCTTGCACTTTATTTTATGGCAATCTAGACCCGATAGCCTCGTTTTGGCGTAAGCTCATTGAGAGTCCGCTGATTTCGCGTGCTTAACTTTGATAAGAGAGCTATTGTCGAGGTTTATGCACCTATCAATGTCAAGACCGAGGGGGGGGGGGGGGAGGTCGGTCGGGCAACCCACAGGAATTTGACTGTGGGGTATATTCCCAGGGTGGGGATTTTGATCGGACATCATGCATTTGATCTTTCAATTTAATATAGTAGAAGAGAAGTAAACCATTTGTTTCTG
The DNA here is from genome assembly GCA_019787425.1 of Platygyra sinensis. Taxonomy (NCBI): domain Eukaryota; kingdom Metazoa; phylum Cnidaria; class Anthozoa; order Scleractinia; family Merulinidae; genus Platygyra; species Platygyra sinensis. The sequence continues at coordinate 7,584 of JAHPZR010050322.1, read as the reverse complement.
CTAATTTCGACAACTCTTTTTCGCCCGGGGGTGGGGATTTTGATAATTTTTTTTAGAAAATGTCAAAATCCCCCCCCCATATGC
>JAHPZR010050321.1:0-19247 GCA_019787425.1 Platygyra sinensis | reverse complement strand
GGGGCGGAATTGGTTGGAAAAACTCAAGGTCAATTGGAATGAGGTTTTCAGTTTGAACGGAACGTCGAGGAATGAGGAGTTAGACTGCATTCTTAACAAGCATGCCGATCTGTTTAGAGAAGGATATGATGGTATGAAGGGAATAGAAGCGCACATTCATGTTCCTGAGGGAGCAAGTCCAATTTACTTCAAGTCGCGCCCTGTCCCATATGCATTGAGGGAGGCTGTGGAGGCAGAGCTTAACAAGCTAGAGGAACATGGAGTAATCGTCAAGGTCGACCGTAGCGACTGGGCGAGCCCTATTGTTGTTGTGCCGAAGGCTGACGATTCTGTCAGGATATGCGGCGATTACAAAGTAACCATTAATCAAGTGGTTGATGATGAACAGTTTCCTCTCCCAACTGCACAGGACTTGCATGGGCGCAAATTTACTCGTTACCAACCACAAGCCTTTGCAGGCAATTTTGGGTCCGAAGTCCGCTGTTCCGACTCTTGCTGCAGCACGTATGCAGAGATGGGCACTTGTGCTATCAGCATATGACTATGATCTTGCGTATCGTAGGTCAGAGGAACATTAGAATGCTGACGCGTTGTCAAGATTGCCATGCCAGGATTCAAGCGTTGCCATGAAAGGCGAAGTTTACACTCTTGGAGCAGTACGGGAAGACTTCCCAATTATGGCCGTGGACATTGCACAGGCAACCCCTAAGGATCCATTGCTGTGCAAGGTGCATCAGTATACCATGAATGGTTGGCCTGAGACTTGTGATGACGTGGAGCTGAAGCTGTTCCATAACAGGAGAAACGAGTTGTCAGGTGAACAAGGTTGCGTTCTCTGGGGAATTTGGGTGGTTGTTCCGGCCATTCTGAGAGGGCGGTTGTTGAATGAATTACACTAGGAACACCCTGGTATATGCAGCATGAAAGCTATTGCCAGAAGCTTCATGTGGTGGCCTGGATTAGACGGAGAAATTGAATTGGTGGTTAAGAGTAGCACAGTGTGTCAGAATGTAAGAAGTTTGCCCCCTAAAGTACCTTTACATCCCTGGAAATGGCCATCAAGACCCTTTCAGAGGGTGCATATTGACTTTTGTCAGAAAGGAAAGGACTATTTTCTGGTGCTCATTGACAGTCATTCCAAATGGATAGACGTAAAAGCACATGACCTCAACCACTACTGAGCGCACCATTGATGAGCTGAGGCTCATATTTGCCGAGCATGGCTTTCCAGAACAACTGGTCTCAGATAATGGTCCACAATTTACGTCAGAGCAGTTCGCAAGATTCACAAGACAGAATGGAATCAAGCACATTTTAGTTCCGCCGTATCATCGTGCTTCGAATGGTGCCGCAGAGAGGTCGGTCCGCGTGGTGAAGGAAGCTCTGGAGAAGCAGGTGTTACAGGGAACCGGCGGCATGACGATGAAGCATAGGCTAGCCAAATTTTTGATCAAGTACCGTTCAACACCGCATAGTGTGACAGGGCGAACCCCAGCTGAGTTAATGGTGAAGAGGCAATTGCGAACCAGATTGACCTTGTTGAAACCGAATCTGGCGCTAGCGGTGGAGAATAAGCAGATGAAGCAGAAGCTTTACCATGACAAATCGCAGGTTGAGAGGGGTTTCACAGTGAACGAGCCTGTCCGGGTCCGTATTACTGACAGAGGATTCACGTCACAGTCTGTGAAGTGGAGTCCAGGTGTTCTTTTGGAGGTGTGTGGAGATCGGTGGTATCTCGTCCAGATGGGCGCTGTGACAAGGCGTGTTCATGTGGATCATCTCATCAGGGCACTTGATACCCAGAAGATGTCAGCTGATCTGGGGAACTCATTTGAGGAAGGAAGCTGTTTGCAAGAATTTCAAAGCGTGCCGGGGCCTGTTAGTGTTCAAAACCAGGAAAGTGGTCTTCCACGAACTGATGCGGAGAGTAGTCAAAGTGGAGTTGTGCCATCAATGTCGGGTAACGACTACACCATGCCAATTGCTAGTTCACCTATTGCTAAAGAAACCGAAGTTGAAGGCCACCCGGAAATGACATTGTCACCTTCAGAACCTCTGAGACGCTCTACTAGAATTCGAAATTCGGTAGTGAGATTGAATTTGTAAGAAGTTGTGTGGGAGGAATTGTAATGACTGACTGAGAACTGTGCTGTTGACATTAATATATTGTTTGTTTTTATTTTGATATTTTTAGTTGTTTTTTTTTGGCGGGAAAGTAGTGTCACGGATTAACATATTCAAATTAGGCTCGTGTATTTAAGCTGGTTCGAATATTCAATAGAGTTAGTTCCGCGCCTGGCTGCGGGCAGCCATATCTTGTCCAGTTTGTCTCAACAATATATTACAGGCATATATACAAGTCCAGGACCCGTACAACTCGTACGATTCGTACGGGTCGTGAAACAATAGTTTACGAGTCGTACAGTTGGTAGACTGATTTTGAACTTATGTCATTCAGTCAGATATTAACTGATACAGCTTACAGTCGCGTTCCGCTTGGTAACACTAATTCTTATACTTTCCTCCACACAAATTCTTATAGTGATAGAGAATCTTTTAAAAATTTTCAAGTAAAATTTTCAAGTAAACAAATCTTGAAAGCTCAGTGCGTTGTGCCGGAAAAAAAATTATCACCTTGAATTATTAACATAAGTTCACACATTATGCGTGGGTACGTGTGACAAGAAAACAACAATAATTTTATAGTCTTCATTAAAAGAAGTCAGGGTTTTTGCAACTACACGCCCACTATATCAAACACATTTAGACTCAATTAAAAAGGTTTCGAGGGCAGTTTATTGAACAAATTCGCGTTAAAGCCATAGATGAGAGTGCTTCAAGTGAATGCTAAAGTTAAACAACGCGTGTAATCGAACAAAGTCACACAACACAAGTCACACAACAGTTTTTACAGATGGTTGAAACTTTACAGGGTAAAAGCCGTGGATGGTTTTTAAAGTGCCTATGAAGTAAAAAATAATTGCTGCTTATTTTAAAGGCCTGTCAAAATATAGAAGAATGGCGTTTTTAGTGCAGAGTGCACTATTGGGATGGTTTGGGGGTTGATGCCGCTAAAGCTCTATGGCAATATGGCAATAAACCACTAAGGCACTATGGCAATAAGGTGTAAACTGTAATGTTTGTTTAATCCATTAATTTCAATTAATTAGCCTTGTTTTGAGGGGGTGGGGTAGGTTCCTTTGATTCCTACGTAAAACGTACCATGCTTATGTTACTTTTTTTGTAACATCACAAAACTATATATGGTTCCAATATTCTCTTGTTATCCTAGTGGTACTATTCCACTCTTAAGAACAAAAGCAATTTACTCGAAGCACATGCGCAGATAGATTAGCATTAGTGTTAGCTATATGTTAGGTAAACGATACATTTCATACACAATTACACTTGAACGTTAAGTACTTTTTCATGTGGTAGAACACAACATGTAAGACGCATGCGCTCTACCCAGGGCTCGAAATTGCGACCAACATGGTCGCCAATGCGACTAACTTTTTCTCCTTGGCGACCAAAACTTTTGTTTAGTCGCCAGTTTGGCGACCTTTTGCATGATTTAAAAGTACAATAAGGCATTAAAGTTAAAATAAACATCGTCCTGCTTTGCGTTCGTTGTAAAAGAATGGGCCAAATCGCATAAAAAAGCCACGTTCCCTCTAAACTTTACGGACTCCCGTTCGCAATATTTTCTGCGACGCCATTAGAGTTTCTCTCCCTGGAACCACACAGGAGCAGCAGGAGCCACAGAATTTTGCAAAAAGACCGCTGAACGATAACAATTTTGAGAAGAAAAGGTAAGCCTTAGGCTCAAAAGTAATCAAGTGTTTAGATGAAGCTTGGCGAAAATTACAATTTATAGCGTTGTTTTGTTGATTGCGTGACGTGCGCTCATGGTGGTTGCCTAGCACGTGATCAAAATCTGCCCCGATCAAATTTCTTTCCAGGATAAAAATAGCCGCGTTGGGAACGAAAATGCTGTGTTTATTTCGTAAGTTTAGCAAGTTTCTGCGAGCATTTTTTAGTTTCTCTGTACAAAGCTTAACTCAACAACGATATACTTATTAAACTGTAGAAATTGTATGCGAAAACTGAGAAGTCGTTTATTTCTACCGCGAAAACGAAGCCAGCATGTTTTATGCTAAAATACAGGTAAATCTCTGTTTTCGGCGAAACATGCAAGTTGGGCGCCGCGGCGCAAAATGAAAAGTTTTACATTATTAAAAAGAAATGGGTAGGTAAGTCGAAAAAATACTTATTGTATGAATGTGTCCCAAGCCATACCAGACAATATCGAACACTTTCAACAAGCGGAACCCAAACATTATTTTGATTATAAAAACTGGCGACTTAAAATTTTGCATCTGGCGACTATATTTCCTCAGTTAGTCGCCAAAAGGCGACCTAACGATTTTTTTAATTTCGAGCCCTGCTACCACTGTCAGCATGATACATTCTGTTCTCAAGTTTAGCATTCAAGCGTGCGACACCACACTCTCGTCTTAACGGACGATAGCAGTTATATTTCGGGTAATATCAGTTTTCCTTTTTAGTGCAAAGAACGCTTTTGCGACAGCGTATCGTTTGGAATCACCCCTAACGTGATTAAAAAATGTTGTGTGCTATGTTCAAACTATTTTGTGTTTGCTAGATTTTAAAGAGAGAATCGAATGGATCTCCTCAGCCGCTTGTTTATTTTCTCCCCCATGAAAGAGAACAAGAAGTTCACAAATGTATTCACCCAAAACATTTCCGAGTTAGCGACATTAAAAGTAGTAATGTCATGACAAAAGAAACTTCTCAAATATTGCAGCAGACACTGTGGTACTTACGGAAACCGGAATTAAATTTAGTCAGTCTTTGAGGGGACTCATTCAACGATGTAAGATATAATAATTATCGGTCAAGTTAAAATGTTTCTCGGTTGTATTAATCAATATCATTGTGTATTTTGAACTGGTTTATTGATAACACCAACGGTGGCAACCTAATAAGAACGTGCTATTCCGAGACACGACGTGACTATTTGATAATTAAATTAGTAACTGTTCGTGGAAGATATGAAAATTTGCCTCGTGAATGAAACAAAATCATTCCTCTTCCATTTTTTTCATAAGTTAATAACATTAGTTTAATATTTTTCTCCAGTAGGAAAAAAGCCAGCATATTTTCCTTTGTATGTTTTTGGGAAAACAAGGGTATCATGTTACAAACTTTGCGAGGAAAACAAAAGTATCAAGTTACAAATGTTGGCGTTGAAAAAATAAAATTATCACGTTTGCTAGTTCAACGTATCAATGAATTTAAAATAAACGAAATTCAACATAAAACAGCACAGTAAAATTTAAAACCGTCTTGACAAACAGTAATTGTAAGTGATTTTTGAGCCTTGGACTAACAAGTTACACACAGGCAGCAGATGACTCAAAATGTACTTACAGTCCTGCATAACACTCTGCATTATCTGAGATTGTCTCACTAGTTCTTTTTAGAATACGTTTTTTCATTTTAGAGATATTTACGTTTTTGTGAGTAAAGTGATGATGTCATAGGTGGTTTCACTAAAACAGTACAACAATCAATCAAGAATATCTCTAGAAATATTAAAGTGGTGTTCTTCAAACTTGGCATCAAGACTGTACATCACAAAAGACAAAAAATGACACCTGTTGTGCTGTTGCCATGACAACAGTTGTGCCGCTGGTCCTATTTGAATTAAGACTAAAATTCCCAGATTTTATCCTAAAGAAGGATCATCCACTCACACCATCTAATGGGGATAGTTAAGGCAATATGGGAACCATTTGTGAGCTGACAATCATGGACAAAAGTGTTGACACATTTGAGCAAAACAAACGCTTTCTATCAGCATCCATCCGTAACTTCAAAAAGCATCTTTTTTGTTGATAGCCCAAGCCCCCTCTCCCCCTTTTCAATGTTGCAATACGCTCCGTGGACACTTTCACCTGGTTACAACATTGAAAAGGGGGAGGGGGTCGAAATGTCAAAATTACACATTGAAAAACTCACTCGTTGAACGAAACGGGTCTTTTTCGGAGAGTGTCTCAACTACTTTTGTCCATGGTTGCTAGACCCTCTGTCCCACTTGTCCCACTTAAAAAGACTGCAAATGGAGATATTTGGTTTTTCACAGAGAGAAAATGGAGCTGAGAGTGTTGCCATGGCAACAGTATAGTAGGTGTCATTCTGTTTCTTTTGTGGTGTACGTTTCTGGTGCCAAGTTTGAAGAACACTGCTCCAATATTTCTGGAGATATTCTTGATTGAGTGTTGTACTGTTTTCATGGAACCACCTATGACGCCATCACTTTCCTCATTTTGCATAATACAAAAACGTAAATATCTCTAAAAAGAAAAAGATATTCCCAAAAGGAAAACACCATTCTTCTTTACTTCGAAAAGCCTTTCAAATAAGCAGCAATTATTTTTTACTTCACAGGCACTTAAAAGTTTTTCACATACGATTGGCCATCAATCGATCAACAGACTTTGTTTGACTTTGTTGCCACACAAGTGCTACAAGTGAATGTTAAACAATGCGCGTAATCAAACAAAGATATTTAGACCCAATATTACTTTAACTACGCCTAGATCTCAATACATGTATCACCTGCGAAAACAGCCATGCTTTCTCGTTCCCATCAGTTGGGCAAATAAAATCTGGTACGCATAATTATATACACTTAAATCATATCATGGAGCGAAGTAACTTCTGTATGGAGGCATGGAGCAAAGTGATTTCGATAATGGAGCGAACTGACGTTTGTTGGGGGCGGAAAAGCCATAGAGCGAACTAACGGGATACCCGCACTTGGGTCCCCACGCTATGAGAATGCCAAAAGTGTATGGTCGTTTCTATACAAATCGAAGTCGTTTCGATACATATATTAAGTCGTTTCGATACACATCTAAAGTCGATTCGATATACACTGAAGTTGATTTGATACAAACTTAAAGTGGTTTTTGTAGGACCTAGTAGCAAAAGTAAATGAAACTAGAAGAAATATCTAAATGAAAGTGTTTTAGTCTCCACACACATCCGACAGCGATCGAAAGCCAACAAAAAACTTTATTAATATAGGCAAATTTAGTGTCAAGTTTGATCAAATAAACTAAACATTTCGGGCTTGCCCTATCTTCAGTAGGTGGATTTAGCCACGCCATACAAAAAGCTGCATGCGTACGGACAGCATGGAAAGCATGCACATGAAGTGCTCAGTAAACAAATAGGAAAACCACTGTTTAAGCAGCAAAGTTTCTTTAGCGAATCAAAACTATAGTTTAGGTAATTGGAGATTGTATTGAATTGACTTCAGTTTGTATCATAGTTAACTATGTTTGTATTGAATCGACTTTAGTTTGCATCGCATCGCCTTCAAATGTGTATCGAAATGACTTTACATGTGTATCGAAACGACTTCGATTTGTATCGAAATGACTTGTATCGAAACGACTTTGTATCAAAACGACCGTAAACCATGGCATTGTGTTTTGCGCCTTGAGGCATTCACGATTTTAGAACGAGGAATATACATTCTGATTAGCGCTTTTGGACTTAAGACTCCGAAGAGTTTATACTGTATATAGCGCTCTTCGGCTCTCACGCTTTGAGAACAAAGGATATTTGTTGTGTTTTGTGCTTTGGGGCATTCACGTTTTCAGAATGAACAACGCTTTTGCACTCTCCTGCTTTAGGACTCCGAAGGGCACCATTTATATGAAGCACTATTGGCTTCTCACGCTTTGAGAACGAAGAATATTCATCGTGTTTTGTGCTTTGGGGCATTCACGTTTTCAGAACATAGAACATGCATTGTCCTTAGCATGTTTGTCTCTCGGGCCATTCATGGGTCGTATAAGTTCGACAGAATTCATCAGTATGTAAATATCTATGCAGTTCAGTTCACCAATTGTATGACTCGTGAACCATTGTTTCATTATCCGTACGACCTGTACAGGTCGTACAAGTCGTACTGTCGAGGTTGAAGTGCTGTCTTACTAATGATATGGAGGTCACCATTGTTCCATGACCTGTACGACCTGTAAACCATTGTTTCACAACCTGTTTGGGTCATACAAGTTGTGTCTAGCCATTCACGGGTCGTATCCGTTCGACAGTACTGGACAAGGATGTGAGTGTTCCACCTGAGGAAGAGTTTGGTCGTGCATTCGACCTGAGAAAGAGTTTGGTCGTGTGTTCGGTCCGGGACAATCTGGGACAATCTGTGCTCTCTACCGGACTCAGGACTATCTGTGCCCAGCATTTATGGAGTTGCGTGTTGATTTTATAATGTTGATTAGTTTGTGTTTATTTAACATGTTTTGAATTTGTGATTTAGGGACCACCTGTGCCCTTTCCCGGACTTGGGGCTATCTGTGCCCATGAGATTTACTAATTACTGTTATTGCTGTTTATCAGTTTCTTATCTCTATTCATTAAATAATATAGACGGATGGCCTATCTGTCTTTCATTTCTTCTTGGTTAGTTTTTATCTCTTTGCAGATGTGTTCCAGTCGTAAATGTGGTCGGAATTCTTCTCCTCAACCCCTGAGCATCTCTGCTTCCCTTGTGAAGAGCACAGTTCTTGGATCTAAAGGGAATGGTACTGTATGTACCTACCCTGGAGGTTTTAGAAGATGGAAACGTTGGGCTTCATCCAATCATGTCTGCCTCTTTCCTGCTAATCCCTTTCAAGTTGTAATTTATTTACAGTGCTTGCTTCAGGATGCTAACTCTCCTTCTCCAGTCCATAACGCCATTTATAGCATTGACTGGGCACAGCAGATGGCTGGCTTGCCTAAAATCTCCAATCATCCCCTGGTTTCCCTAATGGTTAGTGCGTCCCAGAGGCTTCTGGGAAGGCCCAAGGTTAAAAAAGATCCTGTGACTCCTGAAATGTTTAAGGCCCTCCTGGAATCCAAGATTACAGATAAGTTTCCTTCTATTTCAGATCTCAGATCGGTTGCTTTATGTCTTATAGGTTACGCGGGTTTTTTACGTTTTAGCGAATTAAGCCATATAAAGGCCTGTGATGTTAAGTTTTTCCCCTTGTATGCTTCCATTTTTCTAGAGTCGTCAAAAACTGATCAATTCCGTGACAGGGCAAGGATCGTTATCACGAGCTCAGACCTACTGACTTGTCCCGTCAAGGCCTTGGAAGAATACATCTCAGTTGCGCAGATCGACCTCTCCATAGATTTACCTCTCTTCAGAGCCCTTGCTACTCCTCGGCAATAGTGATATGACAAATACATGCACAAGAGTTTTTGTAGCATCTAGACTTAGAGTTTTTGTAGCATCTAGACTTAAAAACTTACGAATACGACCCATGTTATGTAAATGGTAGAAAACTGACCCACAAAGCTTACTAATCGATAAAAGTGTTGCTTTTTGTCACTGACTTGTATATTGTAGCAAGACGTTTCAGCTAACTCTTAACTCAGTATTGCATTGTGCATCCCTTCTGCGCACGATTTTTGCGTCATTAGCGCGTGCACGTACACAACGAAAGAAATTTCCCTCAGGGTAAGCTCGATAGCAAAATAAATGTTCGTTTTCTGTTAAACGAGCATGGTGACCTATATTTCTTATTGCATAATAATAGTCTGCATATTGTTCTCCTTAATTTAAAAGAAAACTAAAAAATTCAATCAGAAGGAAAAAAAGATATAGACGAAACAGGGCATGAAACCGTCACTCTGTGATGCAAATTATTACACAAAAATAACAACTCTACGAAGGCTTTATGTCCACTTCGTTTCAAATAGTGTGATGTTTCCACAAATTTTATATGATATTGTTCTATATGCTCGACACTTTCTACCTGTCAAGTTTTTTCCTGAGTATTACTTTTATAAACTGTTTCGAGCTACCGCAAAATGTAACGTGGACCAATGAATAACGCGCGTGATTGGCATGAGTACAGGCACAAATGAGGTAAGATTGGCCCATCATATCTCTTAAACGAGAATGGTGACCTATCATTTTTATTGTATTTTTCAAAACAGTGTTTGGTGGAGAACATTCAGGGAAAGTTTAAAAAAAAATCATCGGTAACTTAATTCTGAGGAATTACTTTAAGCCTTCATCAGTTGAAAAAACTGCTTGATGTTACGTGTGATTTAAAAACTTTTTAAATTGAAACGTTGCGCGTGCTGTATGCGCGTGACTTGAGAGAATTGAAGTGTGTACAAGGCACTTGTAGACTTCTGGGATGACCACGTGATCATACCCAGCATTCGGATCTTTTTTGACATCCAAGCCTCCAGAAAAAGCCGCCGATGGTAATGTGCCTCATGTCCGATGACCTCAAAATCCATATGACGATGATGCTCGTGACCATGGCACGCAAATTTGGATTTATGATCGAACATCACAACAGCCTTTTTGTGCTCAGAAACCTGTGTCTTTAGTGGTCTTTTCGGTCTGGCCATAGTATACAAACTTGCACTGACTGCAATTATTGATTCTGCACACTACTCCAAATGAAGGACGGTCAGTTTCATCCTGCTGTTTCGGTCGAGGAAAAAGACTGTTGATGGTTCTCTGTGGCTGTTAGGAGCTTACTAATGTGGGTAGACGTGTCAAGATGAGAGTCAAACCATGACCCTAGATTCCTTACTTCAGGTTTAGCTTCTATGAGTGTGTTGCCAATGGTGATACTATTAAAGTTAACATTCTCAAGTTGTTTAGTGGCTATAAGTAAGAATTCGGTTTTATCGTCATTTAACTTTAATTGATTCCTGTTCATCCAATCAGGAGTGCATAAAAAAAATTCACATACCTAACATATCTAACACATGAAGGCAGCCATGCACCCATGCCATCCATTGGACTGCACCATAAGACTTGCTTTTCCTTAACTGGCACAGTGGGAACTGCTGGGGCACTTGGAAAAAAGGCAGCTTTGACTAGATCTGCATACAGTGATGTAATATCTTGTATCATTTCCTAAGAAAATGACAACAACTGCTTAGGATCAAACTGGCTACCTAGTCTAAGTATCTGACAGATTTTCCATTTTGGTGTACATGGATTTGGTACATGTTCACTACATTGGCTTTGGTCGCATTTACGAAAATTGTCTTGCATTTAAGTTGTAAGCTTGGTTGCATATTGATATTCAACATTTGAGAAGGTAATTTTAACCCTGAAAGGCAGATTAAGCCAATCAAAGAACGGAATCACTTGCACTGGGCCAGATCTAGCCTTTCATACCAATAAAAGATCTGGGGATTAGTCCAACTGATTCACAGACAAACAGATGGATTGGATGACTTAACCCTTTACCCCTAAGGCAAATGGCAGTAAAAAAAAGTTTTGCCCAAATCCGCAAATAAAGACACTCTGCCTATGCACATTATACCATTTGATAGCCACTGATCAGCTTATTTATGAATTGACATCAGCAGCTATGAAGGAGATCTCCATTTTGAGAAATTGCTTTAAAATACAAAAATGAATGACTTAAAAATGTATCAACTGTCTACTATATTAGGTATGGCCCTAAACTACATGACTTGTATAGCTTAGGCCTGTTTCAAACGCCGTGCTTAAGTCGTGCCGAACTAAACTCATTGTTTAAGTTTGACTTTGGCACGGCTGTAGCACAGTTCTTGAAACCATTTAAGAATTAAGTTCGACTCTGCCGTGTAGCACGGCAAGGTCTGTCATGCTACCTGACTTTGGCGTGGCATGGTTTCAATGGTGTGCTATTGCTGTGCTGAACTAAATGAGTAAATAACTAAAATTATCATTTTGAATTTATCCGTTAGACCGCTGGTTTGTAATATCGTCTCTTTTGTAAACGCCCAGTGAGTCAATTAAGCTCAACCATGGTTCAACGTTTGAAATCAAGTCGTGCCAATGTCCTGCTACAGTCAAGCCAAATTGAATTAAGTTCGGCTTGACTTTAGCACGGTATTTGAAATGGGCCTTATTTAGAAGCTCTTAGCTAGTGCATAGCTTCAAGTGAAACATGAACATTCCATTTGCATCCCCCAAAGAAGAACTAAAAACTTGTGCGGGTGGTCAACCATGTCTTATAGGAGGGGTTAACAATTTTATGACTTCAATAAGTAGAGCATCACAAGACAATTTTCGTGGCAAAAATTCATAAAAAATCTAGTATCAAAAATTCACAAAGGGTAAGGGGCCAATAACTGTGCGTGCTCATGTGCATTGCTAAGGAGAAATTTCACTTCCAATATTACTTGAGTCAGCCTGAGCAGGGAAATTTTGAGCAATTCAACAACGTGCAATTTTGGCTTTATTTAACATGTTTTTTCTTTGTGTTCCACAAAATGCAAAGTGAAAAAGTACAAGCCAGAACAAAACAAGAGATTTCCATGTGGCTTTTGTGTGCTTCCTTAGATCTTGTCGAGGTTCCACTGCTCATGTGAACTGTGCATGTGCTAACAGCATAAATTTCGATAGATATCGGGGGAACTTCCAGTTATTTTAAATACAAAGGGAAATGCAGTTTGCCATTAAATCCAGCTTTTTTCAACAAGTAATGATTTAAGCTAATGCTGGAAATATAGCTATGCATTTCTTTAGAAAAAAAAATTAGGAATTATTTTTTCAATATTTTGAAATTCTCTCAAAATTTGACCTTTTAGAAATGAAACAAAATATATGCTTGGCATAATTAAGATTAAAATTACAATATAAAACAAATAAAAAAAACCTGATAAAGTATTATGCTTGGGAGCCTTACATATTATATTCAGAATTAGTCACATGACCATGGGCATGACCTGATGACAACATCACTGGTGTTACTGACTTGAAACACATGAAATAACTCTGAACTAAATAAAAATGACAAGTTTATATGACAATAAACTCCCTCAGCAATGGCTAAAAAATAACAGTTAGTGCAGGGCCCTCAAAAAATTAATCGGCCAATTGAACAACTCAGCATCAGAAATCATAACACCAGGGGTCCAGGGGCCTGTTTCTTGAAGATCCTGAAATGTTTTTGCACCCAGAAAGCCATAGCAAAATCTCAAACGTTGTGATTACAGAGCTGTATTATTTACAAATTCTGAATAGTATTCATCATATTATGACCAAAAGTTCCCTTCATACAAGAAGTTTCAGGCAAATAGAGCTTTCAGTTTTAGATACAGATTAACTGAAAATGGCTTTGCAGGCCTGAAAAAATTTTGGAGCTTTCGAGAAACAGCCCCCTGGTCTTGATCATGGAAGTTGTTCTAAAATTACTTTAACTTAGCATGATTTTGTATTCAGTATAAACAAATAACTGCAAAATAAAACTCTGAATGAAAAACTACCTCAAACATTTTCTGTGGTTGTGCTGTAGGCTTGAGTTGTTTTGTTGATCCACTAGTCTATTAAGAGAGGACAAAATTTAATTGTTTGTTGATGTACATGTAGAAACATATCTCTAGAGTTACATGTGAGATATCTTTTAACAGTGAGCTTCTTAAAAATAATCAGTAGTCAGTAGATATCACTATTATTTAAGCAAAAAACACATCATCTACTTTTTTGATGCATGCAATGACTGCTGATTTCACAAACTTGTTAGGTTTAAACAAAACAGAATTCAAGCATTGGATTAAAAAAACAGCCATCAGTGAGTGACTAGAGTTAAAGGGATAGCATTGTGAGCTGTGCATGTGTAAAACTGCATTTTCATATCAGCTAAAATTTAGAGGGGATTTTTCATGTAATGTGTTAATTTGTAGCCAAGGAAAAGCAGTGAATGCAGATTCCACAGTATGTTAAGATTTAGAAGCCAATAATAAAATAAATAGACAAAAAATCATGTCATTTTAGACTAAAATTCTCACGGAGGACTCCCGTACAAAAAGGACGGGGATGCTTGTCAGAAATTTTCAAAAGAACATCTAAGAGGTACGGCTGTACCAAGATCCTGTTTTGTGGGCGTGGCTTGAAATGTTTTTCACACCTAAGAGGTACCAATTCTAAAACAACATAGTGACTGTTGTATTTTTTCAGCTCAATACCATAAAACAAGGTACAACAAGACCCCCCCCCATTCCTTTTTAACCCTAGTGCCACACGCACCATCATATTTCAACACAATCCATGCATTTTTCAAACATTAAGACTTCTTATAGTTATAAATACTTGTTTTCTGCAGCATATCTGCACAGAATTCTGTGCTTAATATGTACGTAGAATGCTTGAGTAGATTCTTGAGAAAATTAAGACTTAGTGGTCAAGATGCACTGAATAGCTCAACTGGCCCAGGCACATTCACGTCTAGTCTCTACTTGGCGATTCTATTTTTGAATTTCACAAACAAGATTGAAATCTTTGTTGGATGTTTTCAATTTCTGGATTGAAAGCTTGCACATGCGCAAATCATGTCCCTTTAAGTCAGTATAAGGCTGTTTGATTTGGAAGATGAAAATATAAATGTAATGTAGATTATACATCTCCAATGAGGCCTCCACTAAAATATGCCTGGCCAAGTTTCCAAACATCAGGTAATCCTTCATTCAACAGCTCTGATAATTCCTCCACAAATAGCACACGCTGAGGCACTGAAGTTCCACTTTTAACTGAAATAAACCATGGCATAAAGTCAGTCAAATACTGAATTCTGTCCATTGAATTCAAAGAATGATATCACAGCTAGTCTAAAGTTCAACTTAAAATAACAGTTTAATGCTAAAATGATGACTCAAGAAGGTAATACAAAAAAATAATGATGAAGCTGTACATACATTGGAAATGGGATTTATCAGAGTTCAACTACTAAATTTGCTAAAACTTACTATAAATAGACTACTCAGGAACTATTGGAAAAATAAGATTACACAAGCACAAACACAGTCGTAAAATACTTTATTCATTCATTCCAACTTTAAATCCAATCATGTGAGAAAAGAAGCACACAGCACCCAATTTATGTTTCTTGAACAATTAGAAAAGTTGACTAAATTTCTGCACTTTAACAACTTACGGCTACGCTCCAAAGATGACGTCTTACTGGGAGTTGAAGTAACCCTAAGAATTCCCAAAGAGTCACTGCGGTAAGAAACTGAAAAAGATACCCAGCATTCAATATTAACTAATTATAACTTACTGCCATATGACTTTTGCAACAGATAACAAACTTAATTTGATAATATGTCATTTTCTCTCCACTTCTAGATATTGGACACGCTTTCTTTACAGACATTTGTGTCCATTGTTTCAGTGCACCTTTGCTGCGAGCACAGATCACATTGCAATGTCACACAATGTCGTACATCAACTGCACACACTACGGAAGAAAATAATATAAGCAAGTAAAGGGCTAACCTGCAGTTTATTCTCTTAAATGATTAGTGACCCCCTCTTGTCTTTTCATAGATCACTTGCTTTACCCCATTTCAACAAAAAAATCTACATGTATATATGAGATATTACAGGTACTAATATTTTGGTTTTGTGCTCACATGTGACCAGAGTTGTCTTCAAAATTTTATGTGGATGGGTGCCAAGAGTAATAGTATGCTGGACAAAACTGTTCTGGATTGACATTTTACAACAAAAAATTGAAATTTTCAATCTACAGGTTGTGTGCGATGCAAAAAAGTTTTTAATTATCTTAAATTCCACACAATGGAAAGTTATTTTCATATAGATCATGTAAGGAAGACAAGTGTTTCTCATGCTTTCTTGTCAAAATCATGACAAGAAAATCCATCAGCATGTATAGTACCGCTCAAAGGTAAGTTACCACCGTCTCGCATCTTGTTTCTCTCGAGACTCGTCTCGAGAGAAACGAGACGTGTCTCGTTTCTCGCGAGTGCACTGGAAGTACCAATACTTCGCTTTCGTCGATATTCAAACCTGTTTTGTGTATTATTGTACCGATTTGTGTGGTAAGCACGATTTTCATTCTCATCAGCGATGCGTGTGTATGGCCATGTGTGTATAAAAGAACTTTTTTCGTCTGCAAGCCGACAACTTCTTGCAGCTTCTTGCGGTCGCTTGCTCTTGGATCCTACATGTACATGTACAAAGGCACAAGAACATCTTTGCAGTAGGAAGTTAAAAAGGATAAAACTTCTTTGCGGTTAGAAGTTAAAACCGAAAGAACTTCTTTGCACTGACATCTTAGCACGCGAAGAATTGTATCAAAACGTGATGCAAAGTTGGACCGATCCAAATTGTGAAACGTACTCTGTAAATTCACAAGGGCGAACAACCTTTCGATCGGATGATGGTAGCCGCTCAAACGGCCAAAAGTAATAATGAACGGATGTGATGAAAATTTACTTTGAATTCTTTGATCGGCGTGAGCTGCTGTTTACATGTTTCTACAAATTACTTACATGTTTTTCCGTCAAAACGTAAACAAATGCAGCCGAAGACGTCGATTCTCGCACAAATAAATCGTTGACCTTTCGACGTATATGGTTACCATTACACAGAGGTCTTGGGAAATTTCTTAATGATATGATTAATATTAAGTTCTAAGCGTAAGCTGTAAAAAAAGTCTAAACCATGTTTAGTCATCCTTGGCGAAAATTTTCGTTCGGGAATGATAGATTTTATCGCTAACAATGGGAAGATTTTGGTGACGTGCTAAGCAACGTGTGAATAGTGGCTCAAAATAACTTTACAGATTGAAACAGAGATAAGGCCTTTGGCTTTTTGTTGGGTTATAATTATTTTCATCAACTGTTTAGTAACATATACTTGCGTACACTTAAGAACACAAGCTTTATGGCAAATAGAACCAGCGATGTATTTGCCGCGACGCTTTGCAAAACAAAAATTCAATTGCCGCGAATTGCGAAATCGACTCGTCAACACGTGCCGCTAGATGGAACAATCCCTTGCAAAATCTTTGACTTAGTACAGTCGCTGCATCACATAAACCTTATTAGAAATTCCTGTCTTCAATGATATAGCATTTCAGCATTAGGATGAACGATTTTTGTTTAATAGAAGCAGGGAAATTTTTAGTGTTGGCGTTGACGCTTCGGAGAAGAATAAAGTTCATTAAGCTTAGCGACTTGTCGGCGCGTGCCGTCAGACAAAACTTTCCCTGGCAGAAAAAATGAAAACTAATGCAAACGGCGCATCTCGGAAACCCTGATAAAAACTCTTGTCTTCAGAGGTATAGTATTTTGACATTTGAATGAACGATTTGTACCATATAGAACCGGAGATTTCGTTTTTCCCACAATTCCTATGACGCTTTTATGCAATAGACGGCCGAAAGCCGGAAAACTTTTCTTCTGGACAAAATTAAATGTTTGTGTTAGCGGTTATTGCAGAGTGCATAAATGTAGGCAACTACATTCCGAGATAATGAAAATAGCTACAGTATCGAGGTTGCAAAAGTATGGATTCGCACTGAGCAAGATTCGCGAAATCAACTCTTTGAACCCATGCGTGATCGCATGAATAGCCCTTTTCACGGTTAGCTTTTCTCATTTGCATTACAATGTAATTCTACGTGGATGCGAGGCAATTTCGGGCTAAAACTGCAAAATAGCCAGAAATTGTCTCACATAGATGCTAGATTTCATTGTAATGCAAATGAGAATGGTTAACCGTGAAAAGGGCTATAAGAACGAATGTAACTCTTCTTGTAGTTTATGGAGATTTTAAACCTTACTTGGCTATTTCTATGAACTTTTTCCTTTCCTTCGCAAATTGTTGTTAAAAACAATCGTGTTCTGCGACGCAAATTCAGTGCCTAATTAATTATCACTGGGTACGTTTGATATTTGTTCGATATGAATCGAGCGAACAAACAATGCATCAATGCATACATGTATCTTCTGTTACTCGATCCCATCGATTTGCCGGTGAACTGCAGAGCAACAATCATTTATACACATAACCGGTTTCTTACGCGTAATATATTCCATACTGAATGCTTCAGTGATTCTCAAGAGAAATGAGAAATGACTCGAGAGAAACGAGAAACGTCTCGAGAGAAACGAGACCCGTCTCGCAAGAAACGAGACGAGAGGTGGTAACTTACCTTTGAGCGGTACTGTAAGGAGTTTCTTGTCAAAATACTCCAATACTCCAAATAAGACTCTTTAAAACAAACATTAATTAAAAGTTTATACCTTTTTGCCTTAGTACCTTTGCTCCTTAGTTCCACAGTGCCTTAGCCGATGGCAGCCCCAATATTGCACTCCACACCAAAAGTGAGCAAAGTGACCCCCATTTGTTTTGGCCTTTCTGACAGAGTTAGCAGTAGCTTATCTTTTTATGGTATGGCAATTTTTTTTTTCATTTAGTATGCTGGAATATCTTGGGCACAAATATTCTTAAATAAATACTTCTGGTAACAGATTCATTGGTAGGGTCAGATTACAGCATTTGTATAAAATACTGAAAATCATGATGTCTAAAACACGCTAGTCAGATCATGCAACACACACCTAAAGAGGCAACACTTCTGGATTCTCTGATGTCCAACTCCATTTTTGAGGAATCAACCTGAAGCAAGGGAACAGAGTCTAACAAAGAAATGAAAATCATTGTTTCATTCCTATGTGTCAAAATCTGTCTGACTTACTATCTGAATTAGAATGCATAAAAAAGACTATTGATCTTAAGCAGTTCATGAACATCATAGCAGCTGACCATGCATCAATGAACTCATAATATAATATTATTACATGTACATTGAACATTAAGATTGAGGCTTTAAGTGTTGATTCTCCTTCCCAAAGGGCTGTCACAGGGCTGATTATCATCAGTACAATTGTAATTACTTCAAGAGGGTTGCATCAAAACTACAATCTTGGACAGTATAGAATGGAACAATTATCTCCCATCCCCCAGTAGCGCATTGGATTAGGGCATAAGTCGCAGGTCTAAGTGGCATGCATGAACTCTGTCGGGTCTGCTATTTTTATTTTTTTTCCTTTCTGCGAGCAATGTAAGTTGAAATGTTTTTTCTTTTGCCGTAAAAATGCTCTGGCAAATAATGCCAGCGCACTGCCATTCACTCCATCTCCCTCACATTAATGAACCCTCCCTCCACGTACACTAAATACAGTGTATTGCCACCTCGTCAGAGGTGCCAAAAAAATCAAGCAAGTGAAAGTATCGATGAAGTACTTTTAAAAGGACCAAAATTTAAGGTTCAATTCTGAAAACCTAAGAAAGGGAGCTTAATCGGAGATGTGAAGCGTTTAATATTTTTCATGATTTCCCACGCGTGCAACTGACCAACAATAAAAATATA
>JAHPZR010050320.1:0-16198 GCA_019787425.1 Platygyra sinensis | reverse complement strand
TGTTCGTGGAAGATATGAAAATTTGCCTCATGAATGAAACAAAATCATTCCTCTTCCATTTTTTCATAAGTTAATAACATTAGTTTAATATTTTTCTCCAGTAGGAAAAAAGCCAGCATATTTTCCTTTGTATGTTTTTGGGAAAACAAGGGTATCATGTTACAAACTTTGCGAGGAAAACAAAAGTATCAAGTTACAAATGTTGGCGTTGAAAAAATAAAATTATCACGTTTGCTAGTTCAACGTATCAATGAATTTAAAATAAACGAAATTCAACGTAAAACAGCACAGTAAAATTTAAAACCGTCTTGACAAACAGTAATTGTAAGTGATTTTTGAGCCTTGGACTAACAAGTTACACACAGGCAGCAGATGACTCAAAATGTACTTACAGTCCTGCATAACACTCTGCATTATCTGAGATTGTCTCACTAGTTCTTTTTAGAATACGTTTTTCATTTTAGAGATATTTACGTTTTTGTGAGTAAAGTGATGATGTCATAGGTGGTTTCACTAAAACAGTACAACAATCAATCAAGAATATCTCTAGAAATATTAAAGTGGTGTTCTTCAAACTTGGCATCAGGACTGTACATCACAAAAGACAAAAAATGACACCTGTTGTGCTGTTGCTATGACAACAGTTGTGCCGCTGGTCCTATTTGAATTAAGACTAAAATTCCCAGATTTTATCCTAAAGAAGGATCATCCACTCACACCATCTAATGGGGATAGTTAAGGCAATATGGGAACCATTTGTGTGCTGACAATCATGGACAAAAGTGTTGACACATTTGAGCAAAACAAACGCTTTCTATCAGCATCCATCCGTAACTTCAAAAAGCATCTTTTTTGTTGATAGCCCAAGCCCCCTCTCCCCCTTTTCAATGTTGCAATACGCTCCGTGGACACTTTCACCTGGTTACAACATTGAAAAGGGGGGAGGGGGTCGAAATGTCAAAATTACACATTGAAAAACTCACTCGTTGAACGAAACGGGTCTTTTTCGGAGAGTGTCTCAACTACTTTTGTCCATGGTTGCTAGACCCTCTGTCCCACTTGTCCCACTTAAAAAGACTGCAAATGGAGATATTTGGTTTTTCACAGAGAGAAAATGGAGCTGAGAGTGTTGCCATGGCAACAGTATAGTAGGTGTCATTCTGTTTCTTTTGTGGTGTACGTTTCTGGTGCCAAGTTTGAAGAACACTGCTCCAATATTTCTGGAGATATTCTTGATTGAGTGTTGTACTGTTTTCATGGAACCACCTATGACGCCATCACTTTCCTCATTTTGCATAATACAAAAACGTAAATATCTCTAAAAAGAAAAAGATATTCCCAAAAGGAAAACACCATCTTCTTTACTTTGAAAAGCCTTTCAAATAAGCAGCAATTATTTTTTACTTCATAGGCACTTAAAAGTTTTTCACATACGATTGGCCATCAATCGATCAACAGACTTTGTTTGACTTTGTTGCCACACAAGTGCTACAAGTGAATGTTAAAACAATGCGCGTAATAAAACAAAGATATTTAGACCCAATATTACTTTAACTACGCCTAGATCTCAATACATGTATCACCTGCGAAAACAGCCATGCTTTCTCGTTCCCATCAGTTGGGCAAATAAAATCTGGTACGCATAATTATATACACTTAAATCATATCATGGAGCGAAGTAACTTCTGTATGGAGGCATGGAGCAAAGTGATTTCGATAATGGAGCGAACTGACGTTTGTTGGGGGCGGAATAGCCATAGAGCGAACTAACGGGATACCCGCACTTGGGTCCCCACGCTATGAGAATGCCAAAAGTGTATGGTCGTTTCTATACAAATCGAAGTCGTTTCGATACATATATTAAGTCGTTTCGATACACATCTAAAGTCGATTCGATATACACTGAAGTTGATTTGATACAAACTTAAAGTGGTTTTTGTAGGACCTAGTAGCAAAAGTAAATGAAACTAGACGAAATATCTAAATGAAAGTGTTTTAGTCTCCACACACATCCGACAGCGATCGAAAGCCAACAAAAAACTTTATTAATATAGGCAAATTTAGTGTCAAGTTTGATCAAATAAACTAAACATTTCGGGCTTGCCCTATCTTCAGTAGGTGGATTTAGCCACGCCATACAAAAAGCTGCATGCGTACGGACAGCATGGAAAGCATGCACATGAAGTGCTCAGTAAACAAATAGGAAAACCACTGTTTAAGCAGCAAAGTTTCTTTAGCGAATCAAAACTATAGTTTAGGTAATTGGAGATTGTATTGAATTGACTTCAGTTTGTATCATAGTTAACTATGTTTGTATTGAATCGACTTTAGTTTGCATCGCATCGCCTTCAAATGTGTATCGAAATGACTTTACATGTGTATCGAAACGACTTCGATTTGTATCGAAATGACTTGTATCGAAACGACTTTGTATCAAAACGACCGTAAACCATGGCATTGTGTTTTGCGCCTTGAGGCATTCACGATTTTAGAACGAGGAATATACATTCTGATTAGCGCTTTTGGACTTAAGACTCCGAAGAGTTTATACTGTATATAGCGCTCTTCGGCTCTCACGCTTTGAGAACAAAGGATATTTGTTGTGTTTTGTGCTTTGGGGCATTCACGTTTTCAGAATGAACAACGCTTTTGCACTCTCCTGCTTTAGGACTCCGAAGGGCACCATTTATATGAAGCACTATTGGCTTCTCACGCTTTGAGAACGAAGAATATTCATCGTGTTTTGTGCTTTGGGGCATTCACGTTTTCAGAACATAGAACATGCATTGTCCTTAGCATGTTTGTCTCTCGGGCCATTCATGGGTCGTATAAGTTCGACAGAATTCATCAGTATGTAAATATCTATGCAGTTCAGTTCACCAATTGTATGACTCGTGAACCATTGTTTCATTATCCGTACGACCTGTACGGGTCGTACAAGTCGTACTGTCGAGGTTGAAGTGCTGTCTTACTAATGATATGCTGGTCACCATTGTTCCATGACCTGTACGACCTGTAAACCATTGTTTCACAACCTGTTTGGGTCATACAAGTTGTGTCTAGCCATTCACGGGTCGTATCCGTTCGACAGTACTGGACAAGGATGTGAGTGTTCCACCTGAGGAAGAGTTTGGTCGTGCATTCGACCTGAGAAAGAGTTTGGTCGTGTGTTCGGTCCGGGACAATCTGGGACAATCTGTGCTCTCTACCGGACTCAGGACTATCTGTGCCCAGCATTTATGGAGTTGCGTGTTGATTTTATAATGTTGATTAGTTTGTGTTTATTTAACATGTTTTGAATTTGTGATTTAGGGACCACCTGTGCCCTTTCCCGGACTTGGGGCTATCTGTGCCCATGAGATTTACTAATTACTGTTATTGCTGTTTATCAGTTTCTTATCTCTATTCATTAAATAATATAGACGGATGGCCTATCTGTCTTTCATTTCTTCTTGGTTAGTTTTTATCTCTTTGCAGATGTGTTCCAGTCGTAAATGTGGTCGGAATTCTTCTCCTCAACCCCTGAGCATCTCTGCTTCCCTTGTGAAGAGCACAGTTCTTGGATCTAAAGGGAATGGTACTGTATGTACCTACCCTGGAGGTTTTAGAAGATGGAAACGTTGGGCTTCATCCAATCATGTCTGCCTCTTTCCTGCTAATCCCTTTCAAGTTGTAATTTATTTACAGTGCTTGCTTCAGGATGCTAATTCTCCTTCTCCAGTCCATAATGCCATTTATAGCATTGACTGGGCACAGCAGATGGCTGGCTTGCCTAAAATCTCCAATCATCCCCTGGTTTCCCTAATGGTTAGTGCGTCCCAGAGGCTTCTGGGAAGGCCCAAGGTTAAAAAAGATCCTGTGACTCTTGAAATGTTTAAGGCCCTCCTGGAATCCAAGATTACAGATAAGTTTCCTTCTATTTCAGATCTCAGATCGGTTGCTTTATGTCTTATAGGTTACGTGGGTTTTTTACGTTTTAGCGAATTAAGCCATATAAAGGCCTGTGATGTTAAGTTTTTCCCCTTGTATGCTTCCATTTTTCTAGAGTCGTCAAAAACTGATCAATTCCGTGACAGGGCAAGGATCGTTATCACGAGCTCAGACCTACTGACTTGTCCCGTCAAGGCCTTGGAAGAATACATCTCAGTTGCGCAGATCGACCTCTCCATAGATTTACCTCTCTTCAGAGCCCTTGCTACTCCTCGGCAATAGTGATATGACAAATACATGCACAAGAGTTTTTGTAGCATCTAGACTTAGAGTTTTTGTAGCATCTAGACTTAAAAACTTACGAATACGACCCATGTTATGTAAATGGTAGAAAACTGACCCACAAAGCTTACTAATCGATAAAAGTGTTGCTTTTTGTCACTGACTTGTATATTGTAGCAAGACGTTTCAGCTAACTCTTAACTCAGTATTGCATTGTGCATCCCTTCTGCGCACGATTTTTGCGTCATTAGCGCGTGCACGTACACAACGAAAGAAATTTCCCTCAGGGTAAGCTCGATAGCAAAATAAATGTTCGTTTTCTGTTAAACGAGCATGGTGACCTATATTTCTTATTGCATAATAATAGTCTGCATATTGTTCTCCTTAATTTAAAAGAAAACTAAAAAATTCAATCAGAAGGAAAAAAAGATATAGACGAAACAGGGCATGAAACCGTCACTCTGTGATGCAAATTATTACACAAAAATAACAACTCTACGAAGGCTTTATGTCCACTTCGTTTCAAATAGTGTGATGTTTCCACAAATTTTATATGATATTGTTCTATATGCTCGACACTTTCTACCTGTCAAGTTTTTTCCTGAGTATTACTTTTATAAACTGTTTCGAGCTACCGCAAAATGTAACGTGGACCAATGAATAACGCGCGTGATTGGCATGAGTACAGGCACAAATGAGGTAAGATTGGCCCATCATATCTCTTAAACGAGAATGGTGACCTATCATTTTTATTGTATTTTTCAAAACAGTGTTTGGTGGAGAACATTCAGGGAAAGTTTAAAAAAAAATCATCGGTAACTTAATTCTGAGGAATTACTTTAAGCCTTCATCAGTTGAAAAAACTGCTTGATGTTACGTGTGATTTAAAAACTTTTTAAATTGAAACGTTGCGCGTGCTGTATGCGCGTGACTTGAGAGAATTGAAGTGTGTACAAGGCACTTGTAGACTTCTGGGATGACCACGTGATCATACCCAGCATTCGGATCTTTTTTGACATCCAAGCCTCCAGAAAAAGCCGCCGATGGTAATGTGCCTCATGTCCGATGACCTCAAAATCCATATGACGATGATGCTCGTGACCATGGCACGCAAATTTGGATTTATGATCGAACATCACAACAGCCTTTTTGTGCTCAGAAACCTGTGTCTTTAGTGGTCTTTTCGGTCTGGCCATAGTATACAAACTTGCACTGACTGCAATTATTGATTCTGCACACTACTCCAAATGAAGGACGGTCAGTTTCATCCTGCTGTTTCGGTCGAGGAAAAAGACTGTTGATGGTTCTCTGTGGCTGTTAGGAGCTTACTAATGTGGGTAGACGTGTCAAGATGAGAGTCAAACCATGACCCTAGATTCCTTACTTCAGGTTTAGCTTCTATGAGTGTGTTGCCAATGGTGATACTATTAAAGTTAACATTCTCAAGTTGTTTAGTGGCTATAAGTAAGAATTCGGTTTTATCGTCATTTAACTTTAATTGATTCCTGTTCATCCAATCAGGAGTGCATAAAAAAAATTCACATACCTAACATATCTAACACATGAAGGCAGCCATGCACCCATGCCATCCATTGGACTGCACCATAAGACTTGCTTTTCCTTAACTGGCACAGTGGGAACTGCTGGGGCACTTGGAAAAAAGGCAGCTTTGACTAGATCTGCATACAGTGATGTAATATCTTGTATCATTTCCTAAGAAAATGACAACAACTGCTTAGGATCAAACTGGCTACCTAGTCTAAGTATCTGACAGATTTTCCATTTTGGTGTACATGGATTTGGTACATGTTCACTACATTGGCTTTGGTCGCATTTACGAAAATTGTCTTGCATTTAAGTTGTAAGCTTGGTTGCATATTGATATTCAACATTTGAGAAGGTAATTTTAACCCTGAAAGGCAGATTAAGCCAATCAAAGAACGGAATCACTTGCACTGGGCCAGATCTAGCCTTTCATACCAATAAAAGATCTGGGGATTAGTCCAACTGATTCACAGACAAACAGATGGATTGGATGACTTAACCCTTTACCCTAAGGCAAATGGCAGTAAAAAAAAGTTTTGCCCAAATCCGCAAATAAAGACACTCTGCCTATGCACATTATACCATTTGATAGCCACTGATCAGCTTATTTATGAATTGACATCAGCAGCTATGAAGGAGATCTCCATTTTGAGAAATTGCTTTAAAATACAAAAATGAATGACTTAAAAATGTATCAACTGTCTACTATATTAGGTATGGCCCTAAACTACATGACTTGTATAGCTTAGGCCTGTTTCAAACGCCGTGCTTAAGTCGTGCCGAACTAAACTCATTGTTTAAGTTTGACTTTGGCACGGCTGTAGCACAGTTCTTGAAACCATTTAAGAATTAAGTTCGACTCTGCCGTGTAGCACGGCAAGGTCTGTCATGCTACCTGACTTTGGCGTGGCATGGTTTCAATGGTGTGCTATTGCTGTGCTGAACTAAATGAGTAAATAACTAAAATTATCATTTTGAATTTATCCGTTAGACCGCTGGTTTGTAATATCGTCTCTTTTGTAAACGCCCAGTGAGTCAATTAAGCTCAACCATGGTTCAACGTTTGAAATCAAGTCGTGCCAATGTCCTGCTACAGTCAAGCCAAATTGAATTAAGTTCGGCTTGACTTTAGCACGGTATTTGAAATGGGCCTTATTTAGAAGCTCTTAGCTAGTGCATAGCTTCAAGTGAAACATGAACATTCCATTTGCATCCCCCAAAGAAGAACTAAAAACTTGTGCGGGTGGTCAACCATGTCTTATAGGAGGGGTTAACAATTTTATGACTTCAATAAGTAGAGCATCACAAGACAATTTTCGTGGCAAAAATTCATAAAAAATCTAGTATCAAAAATTCACAAAGGGTAAGGGGCCAATAACTGTGCGTGCTCATGTGCATTGCTAAGGAGAAATTTCACTTCCAATATTACTTGAGTCAGCCTGAGCAGGGAAATTTTGAGCAATTCAACAACGTGCAATTTTGGCTTTATTTAACATGTTTTTTCTTTGTGTTCCACAAAATGCAAAGTGAAAAAGTACAAGCCAGAACAAAACAAGAGATTTCCATGTGGCTTTTGTGTGCTTCCTTAGATCTTGTCGAGGTTCCACTGCTCATGTGAACTGTGCATGTGCTAACAGCATAAATTTCGATAGATATCGGGGGAACTTCCAGTTATTTTAAATACAAAGGGAAATGCAGTTTGCCATTAAATCCAGCTTTTTTCAACAAGTAATGATTTAAGCTAATGCTGGAAATATAGCTATGCATTTCTTTAGAAAAAAAAATTAGGAATTATTTTTTCAATATTTGAAATTCTCTCAAAATTTGACCTTTTAGAAATGAAACAAAATATATGCTTGGCATAATTAAGATTAAAATTACAATATAAAACAAATAAAAAAAACCTGATAAAGTATTATGCTTGGGAGCCTTACATATTATATTCAGAATTAGTCACATGACCATGGGCATGACCTGATGACAACATCACTGGTGTTACTGACTTGAAACACATGAAATAACTCTGAACTAAATAAAAATGACAAGTTTATATGACAATAAACTCCCTCAGCAATGGCTAAAAAATAACAGTTAGTGCAGGGCCCTCAAAAAATTAATCGGCCAATTGAACAACTCAGCATCAGAAATCATAACACCAGGGGTCCAGGGGCCTGTTTCTTGAAGATCCTGAAATGTTTTTGCACCCAGAAAGCCATAGCAAAATCTCAAACGTTGTGATTACAGAGCTGTATTATTTACAAATTCTGAATAGTATTCATCATATTATGACCAAAAGTTCCCTTCATACAAGAAGTTTCAGGCAAATAGAGCTTTCAGTTTTAGATACAGATTAACTGAAAATGGCTTTGCAGGCCTGAAAAAATTTTGGAGCTTTCGAGAAACAGCCCCCTGGTCTTGATCATGGAAGTTGTTCTAAAATTACTTTAACTTAGCATGATTTTGTATTCAGTATAAACAAATAACTGCAAAATAAAACTCTGAATGAAAAACTACCTCAAACATTTTCTGTGGTTGTGCTGTAGGCTTGAGTTGTTTTGTTGATCCACTAGTCTATTAAGAGAGGACAAAATTTAATTGTTTGTTGATGTACATGTAGAAACATATCTCTAGAGTTACATGTGAGATATCTTTTAACAGTGAGCTTCTTAAAAATAATCAGTAGTCAGTAGATATCACTATTATTTAAGCAAAAAACACATCATCTACTTTTTTGATGCATGCAATGACTGCTGATTTCACAAACTTGTTAGGTTTAAACAAAACAGAATTCAAGCATTGGATTAAAAAAACAGCCATCAGTGAGTGACTAGAGTTAAAGGGATAGCATTGTGAGCTGTGCATGTGTAAAACTGCATTTTCATATCAGCTAAAATTTAGAGGGGATTTTTCATGTAATGTGTTAATTTGTAGCCAAGGAAAAGCAGTGAATGCAGATTCCACAGTATGTTAAGATTTAGAAGCCAATAATAAAATAAATAGACAAAAAATCATGTCATTTTAGACTAAAATTCTCACGGAGGACTCCCGTACAAAAAGGACGGGGATGCTTGTCAGAAATTTTCAAAAGAACATCTAAGAGGTACGGCTGTACCAAGATCCTGTTTTGTGGGCGTGGCTTGAAATGTTTTTCACACCTAAGAGGTACCAATTCTAAAACAACATAGTGACTGTTGTATTTTTCAGCTCAATACCATAAAACAAGGTACAACAAGACCCCCCCCCATTCCTTTTTAACCCTAGTGCCACACGCACCATCATATTTCAACACAATCCATGCATTTTTCAAACATTAAGACTTCTTATAGTTATAAATACTTGTTTTCTGCAGCATATCTGCACAGAATTCTGTGCTTAATATGTACGTAGAATGCTTGAGTAGATTCTTGAGAAAATTAAGACTTAGTGGTCAAGATGCACTGAATAGCTCAACTGGCCCAGGCACATTCACGTCTAGTCTCTACTTGGCGATTCTATTTTTGAATTTCACAAACAAGATTGAAATCTTTGTTGGATGTTTTCAATTTCTGGATTGAAAGCTTGCACATGCGCAAATCATGTCCCTTTAAGTCAGTATAAGGCTGTTTGATTTGGAAGATGAAAATATAAATGTAATGTAGATTATACATCTCCAATGAGGCCTCCACTAAAATATGCCTGGCCAAGTTTCCAAACATCAGGTAATCCTTCATTCAACAGCTCTGATAATTCCTCCACAAATAGCACACGCTGAGGCACTGAAGTTCCACTTTTAACTGAAATAAACCATGGCATAAAGTCAGTCAAATACTGAATTCTGTCCATTGAATTCAAAGAATGATATCACAGCTAGTCTAAAGTTCAACTTAAAATAACAGTTTAATGCTAAAATGATGACTCAAGAAGGTAATACAAAAAAATAATGATGAAGCTGTACATACATTGGAAATGGGATTTATCAGAGTTCAACTACTAAATTTGCTAAAACTTACTATAAATAGACTACTCAGGAACTATTGGAAAAAATAAGATTACACAAGCACAAACACAGTCGTAAAATACTTTATTCATTCATTCCAACTTTAAATCCAATCATGTGAGAAAGAAGCACACAGCACCCAATTTATGTTTCTTGAACAATTAGAAAAGTTGACTAAATTTCTGCACTTTAACAACTTACGCTACGCTCCAAAGATGACGTCTTACTGGGAGTTGAAGTAAACCCTAAGAATCCCAAAGAGTCACTGCGGTAAGAAACTGCAAAAGAGACCCAGCCATTCAATATTAAACTAATTCATAAAACTTACTGCCATATGACTTTTGCCAACCAGATAACAACACTTAAATTGATAATATAGGCCATTTTTCTCTCCACTTCTAGATATTGGACACGCTTTCTTTACAGACATTTGTGTCCATTGTTTCAGTGCACCTTTGCTGCGAGCACAGATCACATTGCAATGTCACACAATGTCGTACATCAACTGCACACACTACGGAAGAAAATAATATAAGCAAGTAAAGGGCTAACCTGCAGTTTATTCTCTTAAATGATTAGTGACCCCCTCTTGTCTTTTCATAGATCACTTGCTTTACCCCATTTCAACAAAAATCTACATGTATATATGAGATATTACAGGTACTAATATTTTGGTTTTGTGCTCACATGTGACCAGAGTTGTCTTCAAAATTTTATGTGGATGGGTGCCAAGAGTAATAGTATGCTGGACAAAACTGTTCTGGATTGACATTTTACAACAAAAAATTGAAATTTTCAATCTACAGGTTGTGTGCGATGCAAAAAAGTTTTTAATTATCTTAAATTCCACACAATGGAAAGTTATTTTCATATAGATCATGTAAGGAAGACAAGTGTTTCTCATGCTTTCTTGTCAAAAATCATGACAAGAAAATCCATCAGCATGTATAGTACCGCTCAAAAGGTAAGTTACCACCGTCTCGCATCTTGTTTCTCTCGAGACTCGTCTCGAGAGAAACGAGACGTGTCTCGTTTCTCGCGAGTGCACTGGAAGTACCAATACTTCGCTTTCGTCGATATTCAAACCTGTTTTGTGTATTATTGTACCGATTTGTGTGGTAAGCACGATTTTCATTCTCATCAGCGATGCGTGTGTATGGCCATGTGTGTATAAAGAACTTTTTTCGTCTGCAAGCCGACAACTTCTTGCAGCTTCTTGCGGTCGCTTGCTCTTGGATCCTACATGTACATGTACAAAGGCACAAGAACATCTTTGCAGTAGGAAGTTAAAAAGGATAAAACTTCTTTGCGGTTAGAAGTTAAAACCGAAAGAACTTCTTTGCACTGACATCTTAGCACGCGAAGAATTGTATCAAAACGTGATGCAAAGTTGGACCGATCCAAATGTGAAACGTACTCTGTAAATTCACAAGGGCGAACCAACCTTTCCGATCGGGATGACTGGTAGCCGCTCAAACGGCCAAAAGTAACTAATGAACGGGCTGATGATGAAAAATTTACTTTGAATTTCTTTGATCCGGCCAGCCGTCTGAGCTGCTGTTTACATGTTTCTACAAAATTACTTACATGTTTTTCCGCTCAAAACGTAAACAAATGCAGACGAAGGACGTCGGATTCTCGCAACAAATAAATCGTTGACCTTTCGGACGTATATATGGTTTACCATTACACAGAGGTCTTGGGAGAAATTTCTTAAATGATATGATTAATATTTAAGTTCTAAGCGTAAAGCTGTAAAAAAAGTCTGAAACCATGTTTAGTCATCCTTGGCCCCCCCCCCCCCGACAATTTTTCGTCGGGGAATGATTAGATTGTATCCGCTAACAATGGGAAGATCTTTGGTGACGATGGGCTAAAGCCAACGTGTGAAGTAGTTGGCCTCAAAATAACTTTACAGATAGAAACAGAAGATAAAGGCCTTGGGCTTTTTGTTGGGTTAATAATTATTTTTCATCAACTGTTTAGCAGTAACACTATACTTGCGTACACTTAAGAACACAAGCTTTATGGCAAATAGAACCAGCGATGTATTTGCCGCGACGCTTTGCAAAACAAAAATTCATTTGCCGCGAATTGCGAAATCCACTCGTCAACACGTGCTGCTAGATGGAACAATCCCTTGCAAAATCTTTGACTTAGTACAGTCACTGCATCACATAAACCTTATTAGAAATTCCTGTCTTCGATGATATAGCATTTCAGCGTTAGGATGAAACGATTTTTGTTTAATAGAAGCGGGAAATTTTTAGTGTTGCCGTTGACGCTTCGGAGAAGAATAAAGTTCATAAAGCTTAGCGACTTGTCGGCGCGTGCCGTCAGACAAAACTTTCCCTGGCAGAAAAAATGAAAACTAATGCAAACGGCGCATCTCGGAAACCCTGATAAAAACTCTTGTCTTCAGAGGTATAGTATTTTGGCATTTGAATGAACGATTTGTACCATATAGAACCGGAGATTTCGTTTTTCCCACAATTTCTATGACGCTTTTATGCAACAGACGGCCGAAAGCCGGAAAACTTTTCTTCTGGACAAAATTAAATGTTTGTGTTAGCGGTTATTGCAGAGTGCATAAATGTAGGCAACTACATTCCGAGATAATGAAAATAGCTACAGTATCGAGGTTGCAAAAGTATGGATTCGCACTGAGCAAGATTCGCGAAATCAACTCTTTGAACCCACGCGTGATCGCATGAATAGCCCTTTTCACGGTTAGCTTTTCTCATTTGCATTACAATGTAATTCTACGTGGATGCGAGGCAATTTCGGGCTAAAACTGCAAAATAGCCCGAAATTGCCTCACATAGATGCTAGATTTCATTGTAATGCAAATGAGAAGGGTTAACCGTGAAAAGGGCTATTAGAACGAATGTAACTCTTGTTGTAGTTTATGGAGATTTTAAACCTTACTTGGCTATTTCTATGAACTTTTTCCTTTCCTTCGCAAATTGTTGTTAAAAACAATCGTGTTCTGCGACGCAAATTCAGTGCCTAATTAATTATCACTGCGTACGTTTGATATTTGTTCGATATGAATCGAGCGAACGAACAATGCATCAATGCATACATGTACCTTCTGTTACTCGGTCCCATCGATTTGCCGGTGAACTGCAGAGCAACAATCGTTTATACACATAACCGGTTTCTTACGCGTAATATATTCCATACTGAATGCTTCAGTGATTCTCGAGAGAAATGAGAAACGACTCGAGAGAAACGAGAAACGTCTCGAGAGAAACGAGACCCGTCTCACGAGAAACGAGACGGGAGGTGGTAACTTACCTTTGAGCGGTACTGTAAGGAGTTTCTTGTCAAAATACTCCAATACTCCAAATAAGACTCTTTAAAACAAACATTAATTAAAAGTTTATACCTTTTTGCCTTAGTACCTTTGCTCCTTAGTTCCACAGTGCCTTAGCCGATGGCAGCCCCAATATTGCACTCCACACCAAAAGTGAGCAAAGTGACCCCCATTTGTTTTGGCCTTTCTGACAGAGTTAGCAGTAGCTTATCTTTTTATGGTATGGCAATTTTTTTTTCATTTAGTATGCTGGAATATCTTGGGCACAAATATTCTTAAATAAATACTTCTGGTAACAGATTCATTGGTAGGGTCAGATTACAGCATTTGTATAAAATACTGAAAATCATGATGTCTAAAACACGCTAGTCAGATCATGCAACACACACCTAAAGAGGTAACACTTCTGGATTCTCTGATGTCCAACTCCATTTTTGAGGAATCAACCTGAAGCAAGGGAACAGAGTCTAACAAAGAAATGAAAATCATTGTTTCATTCCTATGTGTCAAAATCTGTCTGACTTACTATCTGAATTAGAATGCATAAAAAAAGACTATTGATCTTAAGCAGTTCATGAACATCATAGCAGCTGACCATGCATCAATGAACTCATAATATAATTATTACATGTACATTGAACATTAAGATTGAGGCTTTAAGTGTTGATTCTCCTTCCCAAAGGGCTGTCACAGGGCTGATTATCATCAGTACAATTGTAATTACTTCAAGAGGGTTGCATCAAAACTACAATCTTGGACAGTATAGAATGGAACAATTATCTCCCATCCCCAGTAGCGCATTGGATTAGGGCATAAGTCGCAGGTCTAAGTGGCATGCATGAACTCTGTCGGGTCTGCTATTTTTATTTTTTTTCCTTTCTGCGAGCAATGTAAGTTGAAATGTTTTTTCTTTTGCCGTAAAATGCTCTGGGAAATAATGCCAGCGCACTGCCATTCACTCCATCTCCCTCACATTAATGAACCCTCCCTCCACGTACACTAAATACAGTGTATTGCCACCTCGTCAGAGGTGCCAAAAAAATCAAGCAAGTGAAAGTATCGATAAAGTACTTTTAAAAGGACCAAAATTTAAGGTTCAATTCTGAAAACCTAAGAAAGGGAGCTTAATTGGAGATGTGAAGCGTTTAATATTTTTCATGATTTCCCACGCGTGCAACTGACCAACAATAAAAAATATATTGGGATTGGTTAAAGAAATAACTTTGCTTTTCACGGCCTACACTTCAGCAATGCATTTATGCATATTCAATTTTCCCATCAATAAAGTACATGACACCAAAAATAAACTATGCTGTGATTTTATTTCAATTCTATTTGAGTCACACACAGAGATCATAAGATTTTAGTTCCACTAACATTCTTTTAACTTGGTTATTGAACGTGCGACAACAGATCAGATGTGCCCTGCATAGCAAACATAGCTTCTTGTAACGCCAGTGTCGTCCTTGGACAATCTTGGCCAGTATAAAATGGAACAATTATCCCCCATCAACCCCAAAGCAATGATGGCGGCATGAAGGAGCAAAAAACGTGCCATTTTGGCATCATTGAAATGGGGGGGAGGGCGGTCCAGATGTTCCATTTATATTGTCCAAGATTGTAGTCATGAGTTCACTTGAGTGCTAGTTACCAAAACTGATTTTGTAGCAAATAAGCATTAAATAGAGTGTTAATCTGATGACATGCACATCAAGAGAGTTAATTCTTACCCTTAGATTTGTGATCTTCCTGACAGTTAGCCAGTAATTTGAGTAACCAATCCTTCTGGTGAACAAGGCATTCCCAAGCAGGATCCCCTTGGTAGTCTAAGTCTACCAGATACCTACAATCAAGTTTGCCAAGTCTTGACTTAAATATGTATCTAAATATGGTATGTGCAATCTAATAACAGAAAGGGAATGATTCATATACAATATACCGTTTTTGAGAAGTGTACAGAAGAACAATCTTTCATCTTATTTTGAATAATTAAAACCTTTAATTCTGGAACAACAGTATGGTTTTCTGTTTGCTCAGGTTTTCTGTGGAGGAGGCATGGTCGAGTTGTCAGCGTGTCGGACTCGCAATCCAGCAGTCCTGGGTTCGAGTCCCACTCTGACCCCTACCTGGATCTGTTTCTCGGTAGCCCTCAGTTCAAATCCTCGGTCACGCTTGTAAATAGCCAACTGGTTTGCCTCCAGCCAGTTGGGATTCTTAACAATGTTCTGTTCGATTTGAAATATTTGTTTCAGTTGTTTGCTTGGC
The DNA here is from genome assembly GCA_019787425.1 of Platygyra sinensis. Classification (NCBI taxonomy): domain Eukaryota; kingdom Metazoa; phylum Cnidaria; class Anthozoa; order Scleractinia; family Merulinidae; genus Platygyra; species Platygyra sinensis. Next base: position 881 of record JAHPZR010050320.1, on the reverse strand, counting down.
CCCACTAGCACTTGTGTGCTATAAACACTGCTGCTGAGGGTAAATAAAGGTTATATTTTTTTTATTTTTCAGAATCATTGTTATGAATTCAGTGTTTACTGACTGCCTAGTGCTAATAAGATAATTACAGTTTATACATGTACATGTACCTAATAAGTTTCTTCTGTTCTTCTAGAGGTGATGGCAAGTCAGCCAGTTTAAGTTTAAGACATTCTCGGAAGCTCTCTATTTTTGCTTCAACTTCTTGCAAAACTAAAATAATCAAAAAGGTTGATTTATTAATTAAATAATTGTGGATTGAAGTCTATTGTAAGTGTAGAGTGCTGCTGCAATGAATACTATTGGTAAAAAAAAACAATAACATTGACTTTATTTTAACAATACTGAAAAAGGCTTTTGTAGCCCCCAGTTAGCAGAGCTATTCTAGGCGGGCTACTTAAACTGACATTGTATAATTATTAAGCTCTCAAACAGACATACACACTAAATCACTTACAATAAAATAAGTAAATGAGCGAATATATAAAAAAAACAAATAATAGTTATAACTAAGCAGACACACATAAATTGCATTAGACTGAGAGGAAAATAAGGAAAGAGATTCTTAGCAGGTCAAAGAGAAAGCTGGTCAGTTGAAATACGAATATAAGCTAGAAAGGACAATGTACAGTGTAGCACATGTCAAATTTAATCTCCTCAGTTTCAAGAATTATTTTCAAAAGCAGGAGAGTCAGCTTGCATTTAAAAGGTGCTCTCCTTAGCTTACAAAATTCAGGGGGATGCCATTCCATATTTTCACAAGCAACTGATGATTTTCTTTTACTGACATTGAAATAACTTTAACTGTGCATAGCTTGAAGAGTAAATCAAGCATGTTTAAG